>JASANB010003299.1:0-120000 GCA_030248155.1 Sabatieria punctata
TAACAGGTCATCCGCCAATGGGGGAGGGGGGTTGGGGGGGTCTGGCGCCGGCCGGGGGGGTCTGAGCCAAAATTTTGGGGGGAGGGGGGTGGGCACTAAAAACGCTCAAAAATCGAAAAAATCGCAATTTTTTGGCTAAAAATTGCCAAAAATCGCTAATTTGGGCTGAAATACAGCTAAAAAGTGCTGTTTTGCAGGCGATTTTGGCAATTTTTGTGTGTGAAATTGTAAATAATTGCAAAAATTTGCTCGAAAATTTACTTGCCAGAAAAATCGGAGAGGGGGGGTCGGTGAAATCGTCTGGGGGGTCCCATCCGGGGGGTCTGGCCTATTTCGGGTGGGGGGCAGACCCCCCCAGACCCCCCTGTTACATGTATGGTTCGCGGTGACTACGTATTTTGAGACCAAGGCAGCATATCGGGAGAAAAGTGCGTGAAACAGCTATGAAACGGAACGATAATCACATTTTCGGAATACTTAGAATCCAATCAATCATTCTATGGGTAAATAGACGCGCAGTTCAATTATTTGTTCAGCTTACCAGAAAAACTGCCAAGAAGTAGTCGAAAAATCCTGACCGGCGGAGCATTTCGGTTAGGCGCACCGCACACAGTGATCGCAGCCTGTCGTCTTGCACACCGCCGAATGCGCACGGACGTGGGCCATCGTTTGGTGGCACACCCAGTGTCCTAAGTCTCATACAAAAGAGTTATGTGCCGAAAACCCAGTAAAATCTATGATAAAAGCGGACAAAATCCAAAAATGCAAAAGACCTCAGAAGAAAATTTTATGCTGGGAGGTCATGCTCTATACCGATCGAAAGCTCTCAGTCCGCTCTACAAATCGTATTCAAGACATGTTGAAATTTCGTCCTCATTTCTCCGAAATTCGCGCATTTCTGCAGTGTTTGTGGTGACTGTTTTTAGGCCAGGGCAGCATATCAGGGTAAAAGTGCGTGAAACAGCTACGAAACGGAACGATAGTCACATTTTCGGAATCCTTAGCATCCAACCAATCATTCTATGGATAAATCGACGTGCAGTGTTCAATCATTAGTTCGGCTTACCAGAAAAACTGCCAAGAAGTAGTCGAAAAAGCCAGATGGCCGGAACATTTCGGCCAGATGCACCCCACACAGTTACCGCAGCGTATCATTTTGCACACCGCCGAATGCGCACGGACGTGGGCCATCGTTTCGTGGCACACCCATTGCCCTACGTGCTCATACAAAAGAGTTATGTGCCGAATACCCCGTAAAATCGATGATAAAAACCGGACAAATTCCAAAAATGCAAAAGACCTCAGAAGAAAATTTTATGCTGGGAGGTCATGCACTATACCGATCGAAAGCTCTCAGTCCGCTCTACAAATCGTATTCAAGACATGTTGAAATTTCCTCCTCAGTTCTCCGAAATTTGCATGTTTTTCTGGAGCTATAATTTAGGGTTGCTGACCAATGCACAGTTGCTGGGCAAAAAGAGGCATAAAACAGGTACGAAACGGAAATCTGAGTACAGTTTCGGAATTCTGAGATTGTTAGCTATCGTTTGGTGGGTGAGCCGCCGCGATTAGAGCAAGTGTATGGGCGACAGCCGTCAAAACCTGTCGAAAAATCAGTCAAAAAATGCACCATTTTCGACCCAATTTTTTAATGGTCGCCGTTCTGGCGTATGAGCCCGCAGAACAATGACGCTTCCACGGCTGGATTGCCCACGCAATTATCTGTGCAATGCGCCATTAGCTGGCCCTCTAGCTTGAAGGGCGCCAGAACGGTGCGCACGTTTGTCAGGTGTTGCATCGGCGCAAATTTTGGTAAGCAGCAAAATTTGAATTTCGCGCCAACCAATAGATATAAAAAGGCTGGAGTTATTGTGTTTGAAAGCTCGCCGCAAACCACGTCGAATGCTGGGAGGCCCATTCCTGTGCCCCTTTTCCCTCAAAAGTTATAAGCGCTTGACGAAGTGGCGCCCATCATATTTTGGAAAAGTCCGTCGTGCGACCCCCCCCCCCCCCTGACTGCTACAAATTAACCCAGAATTGTTTAATTTTCAAAAATTTCAATGTAAAAAGCATCTTTCGGAAAGACAGCGCAAAAATAGGCAAATACCCGGTTTAGTTTGGTGTAAAATCAAAGTAGTTTTTGATTTTTCTCTTGTTCTTCTTTGCTCCAAAAGAGAGGAATTGTACTGTATGTCATAATTTTCTTTCACCCTGACCAAACTGTTTAATTTGCCTTGCATCAAGCAGAGATTTGCTGACTAACAACCCATACAGTACATGTAACAGGTTGTAACAGGTCATCCGCCGAAGGGGGGATGGGGGTTGGGGGGTGTGGTGCCGGCAGGGGGATGTTTGGCTAAAAATCGCCAAAAATCGCTAATTTGGGCTGAGATACAGCTAAAAAATCCTGTTTTGCAGGCGATTTTACCATTTTTTGTCTCTAAAATTTGTTCAAAAAATTATCTGCCAGAAAAATCGGAGGGGGCTCGGGAAAATCGTCTTGGGAGGGGTCCGCATCCAAGGGGTCTGGCCTAACTCGGGTTGGGGCAGACCCCTTGTTACATGTATTCTGACACCTGTTATCAGTTCACAGTTTTAGAGAAAGGGTTGTTTGTCTTCTAAAGAGCTAAAAATGAAACGAATTTATAAAATATTTAGTTGCGAACCGTAAAAATGTGGAAAATATGCTTGAAAAGCCGCTGCTTATAAGAAAATGTAGTCATAGTCAAACGGTTTGACTACCTGGTCTTCGTTTGACTACGTATTTATGGTAACCAAGGTAGTCAAACTTTGACTTTGACTACCTGCCCGTTTGACTGCGATATCACAAAAAGTATTAACTATGACTTTGACTTTGACTATAGTCATAACAACACTATTCCATTGTACTGTAGTTTTAAGACCTGCTAGTGTATAGTATGGAGATCTTATCGAGCAGTGACAAAATGCGGGACTATTTTGTTGATTGTGAATGCACTGTACATCAAAACATGGAGACTTGATTATTAAGGAGCAGTGTGAAGTTAATCTAAAACTAGACCAACGCTCTAACGACAAAGCAAGTTTGTACAAGGATCCTTAAAATTCGTTATCTTAGAATGATATCGTCATAAGATTTGTTTCTCCATGCATCCTTCCAGTAGAGTGAAGTTGCTTGCTCACATTGCGACCTACTTGTGGAAAAACGTTCTTTGGTTACATCAGAACCTCTATGATTGCATTATCTACCGCTTTTTTTCATAATAAAAAGGTTTACCACCAGAATATACTGTATTATTCGCACGTTTTGTATGGATAACCGCTCACTTCAGAATAGAAATCTGTCTCCATATGACTCTATAAATGGCACTAAGTGCCGTTTATAGTACCCGGGTACTATAAATAGGGGGTACTATAAACAGCACTATACGGTAGTGAGTGATTAAAATTTGTTAGCATGCGGCCCACAATGCTTTTCTCCGCTGCCTTTGCGGCAAAACTGACTTTTAGGGGTACAAAAATTCCAATTTTATCCACCGTATTCAGTTGACTCCTAAGCCTAAGCCTAAGCGAGAAAGTGATTAACTAATATATAGTAGAGGGACGCCTAAAAGTCAGTTAAGCCGCCTTTGATTGGCGGGCCTTTAGTTTATAAAGTTTGCTCTGCACGGCCTAAGTGAGAGTTTGTTCGTTCTCAAGGGTTTAGACTACTAAGCAATTCATTTTCATCTCAATTTCAAGTGACCCATTCAAAAGTGTCTGTCGGCTCGTAGTGTTATTTGAATAAAATATATAGCGAGCAACTAATATCTGCAATGTGATGTGACCGTACTGAACGCTGTCTGTTCCAAACAAACAGCGCAGCGCTATTTCGAAAGGCATATACCATCGTTGTTTTTAGAGTGCGAACAATACCTGAAAAACCCAATACCCCTATACAACCCAATACCTGAGACCCCCAATACCCAATACCCAACACCCAACTGAGATAAAAATTCCATTTCAGTAAACAGATACATTCCAGTTGTGTGCACAAGATTTCTTTCTCAGGGATTAAAATTTCGAAGAGGCCCGGTTGGGTCATTGTCCAACTAGAGTGAGAAATTTTGAAAAATTAGCCTTTAAGAAAGCAGTTAGAAGCCGTTCTGGAGGGTAAAATATGCTGAAATTAACAGTTTTAGTCCGTAACATGATCTACTGTACGTACAACAGTGTTCCTTATTTTCGGTGAATTTTTTGTTCGTACTCCACCGGAAAGGGGTAAACCAGACCCGCACCCCTGAGTGGGTACGCACCTACACAAGTATTGGGTATTGGGTTTTGGGTTTTTCAGTTATTGTTCGTACTCTACTAAAATTAGTATTGGGTATTGGGGCATAAAAAACCCAATACCCAATACCAGTACGCACTCTATGTTTTCAATTCTCTCGGCAATGCGTGTGGTCATTGCGTTCTTCTGCATTTTACTGCTGACTACAGCAACAAACGGACTGGACCGTAAGTTTGTTTACATTTAGACTACACAAAACCAGCGTTTTCCGCAAATAATCCAGGTGATGGGATGGGATGGGCTTGTTATAGGTTTGGCCACTTTTTTACATACGTCAATCGCATACATGAAACAGGTCATCCGCTGACGAGTGAGGGGGTTGGGGGGTCTGAGCCCAACCTTTGGGAGGGGGTTTGGCGCTCAAAATCGAAAGTAGGCATATTTCTGGAGCGGGAGTAATTTCGGAAACACCCTGTCCGGTAGCATATATATATATAGCAAGAACAGTAATTTCAATTTTGGCTTGCACAAAAAGTCAAGTGGTTTTAGTTGCGATGCGATGACTAAACAAAATTGGCTGCTTTTAGAGTGCAAAGAAGACACAAAATTACAAAGCCGCTCCACCACTAAGTGTGCAGAAGGAGGAAAGCAATTATGCAAATGCAAGGAAAATTTCAACTGTTACATGGACAAGAAGACTGATTCTGGGTTATGCAAAAAGAACTTATCAAAACGGTCCGCTGAGTACGGGATCCCATATGGGACGCGCCGCCGCGGTAAATAGTTTTAAGAAAAGTGCCGGTACATATTATGTACGTATCTGAATAAAAGCACTTTACGTAGAACAGGACAAAACGTTCTGTCCGAATAACCTCGTATAATCTTCACTCGAAAATCTTCAAACTTCTCGACGAACAGCGAACAAAGATTAACTAGTAAGTACGTATGTATGTACATGCGCGGTTCTAAATTTTTTACCGGTTAACCTCAAAACTCACTATAAAGGTGTCTCAAATACATGTAAGTCTTCCCCCACCCGACTTAGGCCAGACACCGACCCCTCCGACTTTTCTGGCAAGTAATTTTATGAGCAATTTTTTGCGATTTTTATGAATTTCAGATACAAAAATTGCTAAGATCGTCTGTAAAACAGCGCTTTTTATGTGTACGTACTTGAGCCCAAGTTAGCGATTTTTTACGATTTTTACCCGAAAAAAAGTGCGATTTTTACCGTTTTTGAGTGCCCAACCCCACTAGAATTTAGGCTCACAGCCCATGGCAAACCAGAGTACACCCTCACCCATCTCAACCCTCCTCCGGAATTGAAAATTATACCCTCCTCAACCGAAAGGCTAGCCCATGTCTGCCCGACTTCGGCGGTTGATACAGTCATGTCTCGTTAATCCGGACCTCGTTAATCCGGATATTCGCCTTCCGGACAAGATTAGGCCAGGTCCCAATTTTCCCCCATGTTATATGACTCGTTAATCCGGATCCGGATTCGTTAATCCGGACAGAAGATTTGGGGTCCCAACTTCGAAATTTGTATGGTAAAGTGATTCGTTAATCCGGATTTGGTTAATTTGGACAAAATCTATGCGCAATTTTTCAATTGAGGTGTGAATTTTCAATTGAATAATGCTTTTCGTTTGGTCAGAATGTGATTATTTTTGCCTTTTTAGGAGCTATAATCAGCTGAAATAAGTTTTTGGGTTTTAATTAGGAGGTACAGCTGCAGAATCTGATATGCAACTAACAAAAAGCTGTCATTTAGGATTTTGACCCGAAAAACAGTGTTTTAGCTTTGATTCGTTAATCCGGATATTCGCTAATCCGGACAAAATTGACCGGTCCCAACTTGTCCGGATTAACGAGACATGACTGCATGTTACATGTATGGTGTCTCGTGTAGAAAAAACTCGCCCGGCCACTTTTCTACAGGGCGACAGGTTTGTAATCTACGCACCAATACGCCACGACACATCTTGCAGGAGTTATTGCAGGCAAGACGTGACGCGGCGTACATATTGGCGCGTCTATTACTAACGTGTTGCTTACAAAAAAGTCTTACTGATTTTTTCGTGGCGGGAGGATGCTGTGAGGAATTGGATTTTATTTAACGCCATAAATCCACATAAATGCTAGAAAATGCGAAAAGCCAAGAAAATTCCAGGTTCGTGAACGATTTCGTTGGTCTGTTTATTTCTGCCCCATAGATAGTCGTCTACTGTTTCTTCGCCAATCAGCGCACACTTCTGCGACAACAGCGACACCTGCTCACTGAACTGTTGGTCATATCGCGGCTTGAATAAACCCAATAGCATAAGTCCTCCCGGCTGAAAAGTATAGTTTTTCTTGCAGTATTGTACAAAAAGATTATACCGTTAAACTTCCAATAAAAGCGCTCTTTACGGACAGCCGAAAAAATAAACGCACACGCTGTAATAGTAGCGCCCTTCTAATAATAGCTCTCCACATGCACTACTAGCGACGCTTTGTATGTAGGTGTTTCCAATGTAGAATACTGTCCCTTTGAGAGAATTTTCTTTGACTAAGCTTGCAAACATTAGTCAGACTAAAACTCATAATAAAGATTGCTTGTGTTTAAGACAAAAATAGCCTGTATTTTCCAGAAAAATTTGGATACTTGAGTTTCCAATGTACCAGTGAAATAATAAACGCGCATTAACTTTTGAGAGTAAAAATGCTGAGAATTTGTGCATGTTGACTAATAAAAAATTCAGACCAATTCATTGAGTGACGAATACAAAAGTTACAGTAACACAAAACCTTAGATAGATAAATGGTGACACACTGTCTGTACCTTGATTAATTCAACCAATCCAGCTAAATGCTTGCCATTCATAGTTAGGGGACAACTAAAAACATGGCAAACGATTACATTTACAAACGCTTCATTCAAGTTTCCTCACCCGAAAGCGCCCAGAGCAACTAAAACGTCGAAAAACTGCTTCGGCATGGTTTCCGACGATTTATTTTCGACCAAAATCTCCCGGTAGAGTTTTTTGTAGATTTTTCTCGCTTCAGCCATTTTCAGCATCTGAACGGAACCATCATGACCGTACAGATTACTGTATCCCAGTTTCTGTAGCTCCAAACCAAACTAAAACAACTACTAAAATTCGTGGAGGGTACACTGAATCAATCTCGATTATACCAAACCGGAGCCGGCACAAATGTCTAAGATTTTTGCCTCGTTTGGCACGACGTTTTCGGTGAATTTTCGCACAAATTCTCTGAAGTTCTCCGGCGCATTTTTGCGAATTCTAGCCATGTCATCCTCGTAGGATTTGTAGTAGAAATCGTCGAACCATTCTATTAATTCGTGAGGACTCTGAGCCTCTAATTCTATCCTGTCCAGAGCTCCCTATAATTTGCCGACGGTTTCGCTAAAAATTTGAATAAAGCGGTTCTTATTACTTACAGCTCCTTCCCTTTCTTCTGCAGACATCGTTGCTTCGTACAATAATAATGTTCCACTGTTCTATAGAAAATCGATTTCAAAGTTGGACACAAAAAGCTGTTTCTTAGGCAGAAAAGTTAGCAATTTTAAACTGTATATAACGCGGCCTAAAGTGTAACGGCGTTAAACTAAGACGCTGTCAACTTTGATTGATAACCTGTTTGCTGGCCGGCCTAGAGAAACAAACGTAAACGGAGTTTTGCCCCCACTTCACTACAATCCAACTTTTCGAGATTATTATTAGGCTTTCCATCTTCCAGAAGCTTTTACAAGTAAGTAACGAGGGTAAATATATGCCTACTTCATTTGTACGTGTATATATATTTGTATATATACAAATGCAAAGTGGTTTTGTATGCGTGTACACAATTACTGCAAAACTTCCAATAAAAGCGCACGCTCTAATAGTAGCGCCCTTCCACGAGTCACCATCCTTGACATATTACGTAGCCTAACTCCGTTAAGCGTAAAATACTTCCCCTTAGTTTTACGATTTTCTTATATTAAGCTAGCAGATATTAGACGGACTGAAAATCGTATAAAGATTGCTTGTTTGCAAGAAAAAATACCCTGTATTTTCAGAAAAATGAGCATACTTGAGATGGCCACTGTTGTATTTCCCAAACGCATGCATAAAAAATAAGAGATATTACTAGAAGTCTTTTTACATATGATATGATTCCCTTACAAATTTGGTGGTTTTAAATCGGGATAAAAGCGGCTACACAGGCAGCAAGTAGTGTTGCTAAGCGACATGAGCCCAAATAGCAATGCTATCAAATGGCACGTAAACTATTTCAGCTACATAGGACTTTTCACTCTGTCGCACAGTTTACCAGACACTCGCTATTCTGACAGAATAAATAAACAACCGTATCAATAACACAAAATAATAGAGTCCTTCGATATCAATTGGTGATAATTCTAATTCTTCTACAATTTCAAAATTACCGGGCTTTTCGGAAAATGCGCCCACGAATTAAAATAAACCAACCTTCGCTTATTTCTTTATTTTCACCTCTATGATATTGCATTTGACTGAAAAAGGCTAAAATATAGTTTCTATAAATGAGCTCATAGGCTTATTTTCGGTTTCAATGTGTAGAGCCAAAAAGTGCCAAAGCCTAAAACAAGCCCATGAGTTCATTTACAGAGAAAGTCAGTAGCTTTTTGGGTGCGAAGAAGTTAGGAATACGATATCAAAAGGAACCACAACAGATATACAAAGAATACAAGCCAAAAACGGATTAGAATCACAATTGCACCACCCTACCTAACACAGTTAAGCTTTTATACTGCATTAAGCAACGATGACTAAGAAAACTTTGAAAAGTCGGCAAAGTTGGCAAATCCGGCGTTATCTGTGGCAGACGCCGCAAACGGATCAGCTGACGATGTTCCTCTGAAACAATTTCTTGAGAAACTGCGAACAAACCAGGACAGGCTGTCTGTATGTTCTGCGTTATGTATTTTTCTTCTGTGTAGCTCTGTTGTTCCTTTTTACTCTCTTTTGCTCAGTTCTCTTCTGCTTTATTCTCGTCCATTCATTCTGTTCTTTTCTGTTTTGTATTCTGTTCTGTTTCGTTCCATTCCGATTTATATTCTGTTCTATTCTGTCATTTTTTCCTCTCTGTTCTGCTTGTACTATTCCAGTCTGTTCTGTTTTGTTACATTTTGTTCTGTTCTATTTCGTTCAGCTTAGTTTCGTTCTGTTTTATTCTGTCATTTTTGTTCTGTTCTAATCTGTTCGTTTTTGTTCTATTCAGTCAGGTTTTGTTCCATTTTGTTCTGTTCTGTTTAGTTCCGTCCCTATTAATATTCTGTTCTATTCTGTCATTTTTTTCTACTCTGTTCTGCTTTGTTCTATTCCATTCGGTTCTGTTTTGTTGCATTTTGTTCTGTTCTGTTCCATTCAGCTTAGTTTCGTTCTGTTTTATTCTGTCATTCCTGTTCTGTTCTGTTCGGCTTTGTTCTATTCGGTCCGGTTTTGTTACATTTTGTTCTATTCTGTTTTATTCTGTCATTCTTGTTCTGTTCTATTCTGTTCGGTTTTGTTCTATTCGGTCCGGTTTTGTTCCATTTGTTCTGTCCTGTTCCGTTCGGTTCCATTCCGATTTATATTCTGTTCTATTCTGTCATTTTTTCTACTCTGTTCTGCTTTGTTCTATTCCATTCTGTTCTGTTCCGTTCCGCAGAGTTTCGTTCTGTTTTATTCTGTCATTCTTGTTCTGTTCTATTCCGTTCGGTTTTGTTTTACTCTGTTCTGGTTTATTCTGCTCCATTCTTATTCTGTTTCGTTCCATTTTGTTCAGTTCTATTCTGTTCAGTTCCCTTTTTCTGTTCAGCTTTGCTCTGTTCTGTTCCGTTCCATTTTGTTCTGTTCGGTTTTTCTGTTCTAATCTGTTCTGTTCTATTCTAATGTGTTCCTTTTTTCTGTTCAGTTTTGTTCAATTCTGATTAGTGCTGTTCAATACTGTTCTGTGCTGTTTTGTTCTACTCTGTTCTGTTCTATTCTGTTGTGTTTTGTTCTATTCTAACCCATCCAGGGCAAAACAAGCGTACCCAGGGGCGGCCCCAAACGGATCGGATGGTTGTTTCGGCGTAACCGGTCTATTCTTCGGGGGTGCCGGGCGCGGGGGTGCTTTCTTTGGACTTCCAGCCGAGGGTGGTTGAGGGGCAAACGGATCGGCCTACAAACGTACACAGGAGGACGGTCACAACAGACAGAGGAAAAAGGAAAACAAAAATTTGCATAACACGGTACTACATACGTTGCTTCCGCCACTAAACGGATCGCTATTAGTGGCCGGTGCTCCCCCACCAGCAAAAGGATCGGCGCCCGCCGCCGTTCCAAACGGGTCGACAAAGTCGGCGGGCGCCGTATTGGCAAACGGGTCGGCATTGGCGAACGGGTCTGCGCCCGCCGGTGCGAACGGATCTGCAGCTAAAACGAAGAACAATGTCATACAAGCACTAAAGCTTGAAACAAAATATAGGTTAGCGTAATTTACTTCCAACTTTAGTTTGAGCAGACCAATCTTTTGGCTTTTGGTCTCAAATTAAAGAGCGCAACATGGCCTATCGATTGGTTGGTCGCCGGCAAAA
The DNA here is from genome assembly GCA_030248155.1 of Sabatieria punctata. NCBI lineage: Eukaryota > Metazoa > Nematoda > Chromadorea > Araeolaimida > Comesomatidae > Sabatieria > Sabatieria punctata. The sequence goes on from JASANB010003299.1 coordinate 10,839, forward strand.
AATAAACCACTCAGTCGGGTACTGTATCAGTCTAAAGTGAGCAGGTTTTTCAAAACTGCAACTTCTATGTGTCTAACAGTTTTTTTTTCAATGCTTTTATCACGGCTTTTGCGCGAAATTCGGAATGCAAAGTGTATCCTAAGCATACATGTAACAGCTCCGGGCCGACCTGGGGGAGGGGGGTTTTTCCTCAGGTGGGGGGTCGAGGGGGGTTTCGCCCAGGTGGGGGGTCCCAAATTTCAAAAAGCTCCAAAACGCCTAGAAATGCGTTTTAGCACGTTTTTTTCAGTAAGGACGCTAAAAATCGCTATTTTAAGCTGCCAAATAGCGTTTTAAGGCTAAAAACAAGCAAAAAATGACAAAAAGAGCTCCCTAAAACACCGATTTTTCTTAAATATCAGCAGTGGAAACGCCAACTTCGGTTTCCAAAGGCTTTTCAAGTGAATTTTAGGCTAAAAATTAGTGATTTCTGACCCAGTTTGTTAATACTGGAGCCACTACCACCACTTGTATTTTTTGGTTGGGGGAGGGGTCCCTTAACCTGTCTCTGGGGGGGGGGTGAGGGGGGGTTTGGCCTTTCCAGCAGGGGGTAACCCCCAAACCCCCCTAGTACATGTATGATCCTAAGTTAAGAGAAAAGTCAGCGTTCCTCCATTAACAAATATTCAAGAGCTGAATGCTAGCAAGCGGAGTCGGAGAACAGGCACCAAGCACACCAAGACGTATTCTCTCAATTAATGTGGAGCGCCTTTGAAAACGCTGTTCTAACAGGCAGACATGGGCAAGGGGGGCCTGATCTGAGGGAGTTGGAGATCGTTGCTTGGTTGGCTGGTTTACCAATAGATCGGTCCAGGCGCGCTCTTTCATTTGCGAGCAAAAGCCAAAAGATCGTTCTGCTCAAACTAAATCTGGAAGCAAACTCCGCTTTTTTGTGCAACCTGTCTGTACGTACCGCTTTTATACTGATCTGCGCCCACGCCCCGGGGCGTCGAGTGAGTGGGGGGCGAAGTCCACGACGAGACTTGGGACAAACCGCTCTCCTCGCCTATTGGCACTGTATCCTAAAATCCCAGCAAAACTGTAGTACAGAAATTAGCGAAAACTTCTGTGCAAAGCAAAAGAAAACAAAAAAGTCTATAAACTACTAACATAGTAAGCGGAAAAGGAAGAGGCGCTGCTTTGCTGCGAGAGCATCTGATAGTCGAACTGTCCGGCAGTTCGGGAATCGTTGCGCGGGGTGGCCGGCTGTGTTATGATGTCTGGTGTGGCCTTCTAAACAAACAAAAAACCACTACTAGCGCAAGCTATTGAGAAGCGGGAGCTTTATGCAAATTTTGGCACTAATAGAGAGTGTTACCATATTAAACGGCTGTACGGGCGCCAGTAGGAACGCCTCATTTCTTAGCAGTTCAGTTACATCCCCGCTGGCCACGATTTGTTCCAGTTTTGCCAGCTTTTCCTCTAGACTCTTGGTGTGTTCGCTAAGTTGGGCCATCGTGGCGTCGGTCTAAAGAGCAGAGGCGAATTTGAATTTCCCGCCAAAACAACTACGTGTTGTATTTGACGCTCCACTCCGCCGTACTGTTGTGCGACCGTGTCCAAGTTGGCCTTTTCGTTCTGGAGACTGACCTCCAGGCGATTCTCCTCCTCTCTCAGCATCTGAAGCTCGGCGCGTTTGTTGTTTAGTTCGTTTTCCTGCTCCTACAAAGTCGACCAATCAGCGAAGAGATCGGAGTCACGTGAGGAGACCGCCTACTCTGGCAGACTGGGAGGCGGAGTCTAACTCGGTTTTTAGAGAATCCACTTGGTGAGTCTCGTTGGACAGTTTCTGTAGCATTTCTGACAGCGTCTTCTGCAGATTGTCGCGCTAAACAGGTACTGTAGGTACGCAATATGCAAATTTTTGTGCAGGGTGTCCCAATAATGATAGCACCTCAGGAAGAGACACTAGGTCCGGCAGCCTCCTTAACATTCGTCAATTTCTCAGAATTGCGTCAAGGCTGGTGCACCAAATTTGAACACACAAAATTTCAGCTAATTTGGATAAAAATTTGCGAAAATGGCAGCAGAAAGAAGTGTTATCACTTTTGTAAATGTAAAACCCTATAAAACAGAAGTAATGAGCTCCTTTACCTCAATGTCCAAGTCGTTCAGTCGTCGACCAGCCTCGCCTTTTTGTCTCTCCAGCTGTTTCACAGTCGAGTCCAAGGTTGTCAATTCAACCTAAACCATTTAAAGTATACATTTCTATCAGTACAAAACCTACAAAAAAACACCTCTAGATTTTTGATCTCCGATTGTTTAACTTTCATATCGGCTTCCAGTTGTACTACCGTTGACTCTAAATCCCGTTTCTCTAGGCCGAATCGTTCTATCTCCACCGATAAAGAGTCAATCTCTTTTGAACCGCTAGGAGTTACCGCGCCGCCAGTGCCTGCGGCCGGCTCCAGTTCCTAAACAAAAATTTGCATAAAGCGGTGCGACGGAAACGTACAACCAAGCGCTAATTCTTCTATCTAGCTAGCTGAATTGCAAGCCTCTTGAATGTCAAAGCGAGCTTGACTATTTTTGTACTGCATCTGACTTTTCACAGAAGCACCTAAGCTAAAAGTAGTGATGTAAAATTATGGATTTCAAAATTTCAATTCAAATGCACTCAGATTTTAATTTCAACTCAATTATACCCCAACCTTTGAATTTAAATTAAATTAACTAAAATAAAGCGGGCCAACCATCCGAACTTCAATTAGAATTAAACAAATTTTTACAGCACTAGCTAAAACCTAGCTGATACAAGCTCTAGTCAGCCAAGCTCACAGCAACTTCAAAGAGCTGTCATCGCAGCTGAGCTAGATGGAAGAAAGGCATTCAGGTCTACCTGAGTGCTAGTTGCCATATCAGTCATGCCGGCAGGGGCCGGCCGAAAACTGGGAGGAATTAGGTCTGGTGGCAAAGTGGGCGGTGGGTCGATGTTTACTTCTTTCTTCTGCTGAATCAGGTGCATTCTAAAGTATTTCTGTTATCTTCTCGTACCTCACTACCTAATCAGGAAGCCCTTATATAGTGTTTTTCTCTTGCTACCTTTAGATTAAAAACCTTCATCTGACTGTGTACTTATGCATGGATGGACTGTCGGGGCGGGGCCGTCCGTCATAGCCTCTGCGGACCCGTCACCCATACCCACATCCTGCCCTTCCTTCACTACTAGCCTAAACACATGCTCGGTGTTAGTCTGGGCGGGTCTCAGTGTAGCTGTCCCCGTTCCCGTTTGTCCCAACATGTGTGGTTGCTATTGCAGCTTTAGGTGCTTAGGCAGCTCAGTCGGTTCCCATTTACCTACTCGCTGTCACCAGCTTTCGGTGGCCTGGGTTGGGCTTTATGCCAATCACCAACTGTTTGTGGCAAGAAACTTGCCCGCCGAGTGGATGAACTCACGACGTCGCGCACAGTGGCTTTGCGGCCTAAACCACTACACCAACTGTGCCGGCGCGTTTATTGGAAAAAAAACAGCCAAAACTAAAACCTACGCCAATGCAAACTGTTCTGCGTTCAGCATTCCGCTCTTGTTCAGGTCGACCAAAGACCAAATATGGGCGAGATAGTTCTGACCGAGGCCACTGGACATTAGAATGGTCTTGACGTCGTTGCCCGACACCAAACCATCGTGGTCAGTGTCCAGTTGGACGAAAAGTCCATCGTATTGCAGTTTGTTCACCACCCACGGTTGGGGAGGTTGCACGGACACTGTGTTCATGGACGTTGGCGTCTGAAAGAGTTATGCAAATTCGTTTACACGCTTTTGACTGAATCGGTCTTTGAATCAGTCAGTCATTCCATACATGTAAAAGGGGTCTGCAAACCCAAACCCGACTTAGTAGTCCAGACCCCTCCACGAGATCATTTTTCTGGCAAGTAATTTTTTCAACACTTTTAAGCTGTTTTTGAGCCAAAATAGCGATTTTTAGTAGCCAACCCCGCTCCCACATCGGGGCTCCCACCTGGTACACAGACATAGGCTAGCATTTCGGCTGAGAGGTGGTCATAGTACATGCATGTAGCAGGGTCATACATCGCCCCAACCGACCTCAGAGACGATATTCCTCCTCCGATTTTCTAGCAGGTATTTTTGAGCAAATTTTTGAGTTTTTCACAATTAAATTTAAGACACTAAAATTGCTAAAATCTACCGTAAAACAGCACTTTTTAGTTGAATTTGAGCCAAAAATAGCGATCTTTTACAATTTTCAGCCGAAAAATTGCGATTTTTGAGCGTTTTAGTGCACAACTATTGCCTATTATTAGGCTCAGACCCCTGCCGCCGCCAGCCGCCCTCCCCCTTACGCGGATGACCTGTTACATGTATGGCAGTGGTAAATTTTCACTCTTGAGGTGGGCTGAGGATGGGGGTAGCGTCTTAAGGGAATGGTAAGCCAAAAAATCCCGAAGAGTCATTCAAAGAGAAAACTGTGTATCAATATCGGCTAACTGTGTATCGGATCGGCTTGTATCAATTTAACATATTAAGATTTTTCCTCATTAACAGTTAAATTCCTCATCAACATTAAAAAATCTGTGGAAAGCTTTAAAGCGAGCCTAAGTTTACCTCCAAGATAAAGCCGGTATGGAAAAAATCTCTAAACAGAGCGTAATCTATGGACATGCTGGGCAGCGACAGAGACTGACTGCTAAAGCAAACATTAATCTGCTGTTGCGTGGCCTCAGCTAAGCCGACCTTCTGAATTATTTTATTAGATTGCGGGCGCCACCGACTCAAAAACCCTTTGCATCTGTAATGCAACCGCTAAGGGACTGGTCGCTGACACTCAAATCAGAAGCCACCAGTAATTTCGTCAAAACAGCTCAAACACTTGATTCTAAGCCGGATATACAGTTAAAAAATACCTACCTAATTTCTTCGTTTTACTGCCCGGCTTATTAATATTATTTTGTAAGCAGATACAGAACCAGGGTTCGTGTGGCTTTTGTATGGCAAAATTCCCTGACCTTTCCCTGACTTTTCCATGACCAATGTCAAAATTCCATGACCAACTAGGGAGAGGAAACGGCAACCAATGTGAGAAAATTTTAAGAAATTAGCTTTGAAAAACGAATTAACGGTATTCAGAGGGTAAATTTCCGGTTTAAGTAGTAGTATAAAAGTCAGAAGACCGATCTTCAAATGGGTGTCGTGTAAAGTACTGACAGGAACATTTGGCGGCGAGATGTTTCTGCTTCTATCAAAATTTTCCCTGACCAGACTCCAAATTCCCTGACTTTTCCCTGATTCCCTGACTTTTTTTAAATTCCCTGACTTTTCCATGACTCCCTGACTTTCCAGGTCCCGCACGAACCCTGAGAACTTTATGATGCAAGGTGGGAAAAGCGATATGCATTGATTTTTCTGAGTACATCAACAGTTTAAATTATAATTATAACTTGTAACTACAGGCTGACCCCCCTCAGGCTGACCTACCCCCTCAGCCGGCCGCTACACCTCAGGCATTTTTGAAATAATTTTGTTCAGAAAATTATGACAAAAATATGCCCGGATTAGCTGTAAACATGCCTGGAACAGGAGGGGGGTCTGCCCCACCCGACTTAGGCCAGACCCCCCCCCCCCGAGACGATTTCGCCGACCCCCTCCCCTCCGATTTTTCTGGCAAGTAAATTTTTTGAGCAAATTTTTGCAATTTTTTAGAATTTCAGACACAAAAATTGCCAAAATCGCCTGCAAAACAACACTTTTTAGCTGTATTTCAGCCCAAAATAGCGATTTTTGGCGATTTTTAGCCCAAAAATTGCGATTTTTTCGATTTTTGAGCGTTTTTTTAGTACCCTACCCCCTCCCAAAATTTTGGCTCAGACCCCCCGGCCGGCGCCAGACACCCCCCAACCCCCCTCCCCCCATCGGCGGATGACCTGTTACATGTATGGCTGTAAATGAGCTCAGAATTGCATATTTTGACATATTTTAATTAAAAATAGGCCAAAAAACTTGATTTAAGCCAAAAATCGGACATTTTGGCTTACCCCCTCAGGAATTGAATTGAAAATTCTAGCCCCCCCCCTCCTCAGCCGAAATTCTAGCCCATGTCTGATTTCGGCTATTCTTGAATCTCTCAGAACTGGACTAAGCTCGGGTGCACCAAACCTGAACGCTACAAATTAGCAGTTATTTCAATCAGCTAGCTTCGGAATTTTCGTCTATTTGCCGAATGATTGCGAAATTAGCAGCAAAGAAAACACCAAAAGTTGTCTGTGACAATCTGGGACAGTCTTAGCAGAAAGGGACCGTCAGCCGGAGGGGGGCACTGTTACGTCACTTCCCCCAGCCTTCCGAAATTTACTACTATATAGTCTCGATTAGCTCACCGCAGTCAAACTTCTACTTCCAGCTTGACTCAAGCTCGGCGAGCGCGTCTGTCTCTCGTAGCCAGTGGTAGCGGTTCCGGTGACACTGGGCGGTCGGGCGATTGGGCCGGCCAATTCTCTGTCTTCGACAGACGCCACAGAACTGGTACGCGAACGCGCTGAAAACTACGCTCTAACTGGCTTGTACAAACACTCACTCTGATTGTTGGGATGACTCAGACCACTTTACTTTACTTTACTACACAACCAAACGCAGAACACGTCTCTCATGCGTGCAAAAGAAGAATAAATAAGGATGGTTTTAGAGAGAAACTGTGAGAAAAACATTGAGGTTACGCTTGTACAGTCTGGCACTTTACGCCGTTTATGGTACCGACACCATATAAGGTGACGGTACCTAGGCTAGTGGCACCGTATGGTACCCTACCCATAAATGAAACAGGGGGGCTGCCCCCAGCCGACCTCCTCCCGAGACGATTTTGCCGACTCCCCGGCCCCTCCGATTTTTCTGGCAAGAAAATTTTTGCGTTTTTTTACAATTTCAGACACAAAAATTGCCAAAATCGCCTGCAAAACAGCACTTTTCAGCTGTATTTCAGCCTAAATTAGCGATTTTTAGCCAAAAAACTGCGATTTTTGACCGTTTTCTAGTGTCAAACCGCACTCCCAAAATTTTGGCTCAGACCCCACCCGGCCGGCGCCAGACTCCTCAACCCCCTCCCCATTCGGCGGATGACCTGTTACATGTATGACCCTACCAATGGCAGTGGGTGCCGGTACCATCATGGTGCGAAATGTGAGCAGAGCGGTACTACAGTACCGGTACCAATGCGAAGGTAGGGGTACCATATACGGTGCTAGCACCATAGGTAGCACCACAGGCCCCGAACGTGGGGGTACCATTATGGTGCCACTAGCCCAGGTACCGGTACCACATAAGGTGTCGGTACCGTGAATGGCGTAAGTGCTTGACTGTAAAAGGTGCATGTCAAAAACAAAACGAAATCCATAGTTAGTTATACCCTTTGCTAGCGCTGTGGGCGGTAGCACCTGAACAGCGCCTGCAGGCAAGGAAGTGCGCCGATCGAAAGGCTTCCTAGCCAGAGGAGCGTCGTCTCCACTAGAACTGGCAGACGACAATCGACGCTGTCGCTCGGCAGTTGACATCGTCCTGCCCCTGCCTACAACACCTCACTCACACACAACACACAGCATACATGGGCAAAGGGGGCTGAGTGTTGGGCCCCCTCGAGCTCTGACCTACCCCGCTCTCAGCCGGCCGCTACTCACTGAGGAATTAAGAATTTTGTATAGAAAATTATGATAAAAATATGCCTGGATTAGGTGTAACTGAGCTCAGAATAGCTTATCTTAATGAAAAATAAGCCAAAAATCTGACTTTTTGGCTTACTAGCCCCTCAGGCCCTCCTACCCCCCCTCAGGAATTAAAAATTCTACCCCCCCTCTCAGCCGAGATGCTAGCCCATGTCTGCACACACCACCTGTTAATTAAGTTAGACAATTAGTCAGGCACCACAACATTATCGTCAGGCTGCTTGCAGAATCAGACCAATCACAGCATAAACCATACTGCCAATTACAAACATGTACCAGACATACGTGTAACAGGGGGGGTCTGCCCCCTACCCCACTTAGGCCAGACCCCCCAGGATGGAACCTCCGAGACGATTTTTCCGACCCCCTCTGATTTTTCCGGGAAGCAATTTTTTGAGACACACAAATTCTCAAAATCGCCCGCAAAACAGCCGTGCATTTCAGCCCAAATTAACGATTTTTGGCGATTTCTAGCCGAAAAATTACGTCTTTTTTCGATTTTTGAGCGTTTTTTAGTGCCCAAGCCCCCCTAAATTTGGGCTCAGACCCCCCAGCCCGCGCCACACCCCCAACTAGCTAGAAAAGCCAAACGCCCTCACCAAATATGTAACGGGGGTCTGCTGCCACCCTAGAGTTCCTTTTCCGATAAAAATGCGGGCTGGAAATTTTCCATAAGACTTTTCCAGTGTTAGAAATGTCAGGAATGCGAAACATCGATTTTCTTGAAAATCAGATCTTCCTCTACAACCGTAATTGACTATTTTAACTGGAGTTGATTAGCATTCCTTACAAAATCTGAACATCAGGGATGGAAATAACTGAGTTGCTGTGCATCAGTAGCCAAACTTGATGAAATACATGTTTTCTGGTCGGTTAGAGCGTTTAATCAATAGATATATCCTATTTAGAACTCTTTTCTTAGTAATTTCGAAAATTTCAATACTTTCGTTAGAATATTTTCCATTTTTTCGACCACTAGGAAAATTTCTAGAAATTTTCCATGCAACATCTCTACCCCCACCCCACTTAGACCAGACGGTTTTTTCGATTTTTCGGGAAAGTTATTTTTTCAGCAAAATTCTGCTTAGAATTGCAGGCACTAAAATACCAAAATAGCAGTATGTATGCAGTTATTGGCCTGAGCATCAGAGAAATCACCTGCAATGGCGCGTTTGTCGGGGGGCACGAGACCGACCGGCAGAATGGAGGGCATGGGATCATTCTCGAGACTGCGGTAGACCAAATGCAACGCAACGCACATCTCACTGGCGTCCAGATAGCCGTCCTTGTCTATGTCGCTCAGTTCCCAGATCTGCACAGCTTTTGTAACTTATACACTCTCCCACTTAACGCTCTTTATGCTACTGGCCTGGCACCATTTGGTCATGGTTCCCTATCGTTCGGGGACTGTAGTGGTACCATATGGTAGCCCTACCTAAGGTGCCGGCACCATAAACACGGTGCCAAATCTGAACGTAGTGGCACCATGCTGGTACCGGTACCTATTCCAAGGTACGGGTACCATATACGGTGCCACTAGCCTAGGTACCGACACCAGATGTGGTGTCGCTACCATAAACGACGTTAAGTGTAAATCATATAACAGTCAGGCCAGGCACTAAACGCCGTTCATGGTACCGACACCATATACGGTGCCACTAGCCTAGGTACCGACACCAGATGTGGTGTCGCTACCATAAACGACGTTAAGTGTAAATCATATAACAGTCAGGCCAGGCACTAAACGCCGTTCATGGTACCGACACCATATACGGTGCCACTAGCCTAGGTACCGACACCAGATGTGGTGTCGCTACCATAAACGACGTTAAGTGTAAATCATATAACAGTCAGGCCAGGCACTAAACGCCGTTCATGGTACCGACACCATATAAGGTGCCACTAGCCTAGGTACCGACACCAGATGTGGTGTCGCTACCATAAACGACGTTAAGTGTAAATCATATAACAGTCAGGCCAGGCACTAAACGCCGTTCATGGTACCGACACCATATACGGTGCCACTAGCCTAGGTACCGACACCAGATGTGGTGTCGCTACCATAAACGACGTTAAGTGTAAATCATATAACAGTCAGGCCAGGCACTAAACGCCGTTCATGGTACCGACACCATATAAGGTGCCACTCGCCTAGGTACCGACACCAGATGTGGTGTCGCTACCATAAACGACGTTAAGTGTAAATCATATAACAGTCAGGCCAGGCACTAAACGCCGTTCATGGTACCGACACCATATAAGGTGCCACTAGCCTAGGTACCGACACCAGATGTGGTGTCGCTACCATAAACGACGTTAAGTGTAAATCATATAACAGTCAGGCCAGGCACTAAACGCCGTTCATGGTACCGACACCATATAAGGTGCCACTAGCCTAGGTACCGACACCAGATGTGGTGTCGCTACCATAAACGACGTTAAGTGTAAATCATATAACAGTCAGGCCAGGCACTAAACGCCGTTCATGGTACCGACACCATATAAGGTGCCACTAGCCTAGGTACCGACACCAGATGTGGTGTCGCTACCATAAACGACGTTAAGTGTAAATCATATAACAGTCAGGCACTAAACGCCGTTTATGGTACCGACACCATATAAGGTGCCGATACCAGATAATATGGTACCAGTACCTAGGGTAGTGGTACCATATTATGGTACCCCCACATTCGAGGCCTGTGGTGGCACCGTATGGTACCTGTACCATATGGTACCCCTACCTTCGCATTGGTGCCGGTACCGGTACCATATATGGTACCACTCTGTTCGGATTTCGTACCATATATGGTACCGGCACCCATGGTCATGGGTAGGGGTACCATATGGTACCACCACAGACCCCGAAGGTGGGGGTACCGTATATAGTGCCGGTACCATGATACAACTACCCTAGGCACCGGTACCACATGGTACCGGCACCTTATGGTGTCGGTACCATAAACGGCGTTAAGTGCCTGACTGCATAATCTACTGCATTTAACCATAATCTTTCAATGCATAGAGTTTGTTAAAAAAATTGCACCCTTGTCACTTGTTTGTGTACGACCTGAACATCAATACAAATCAAGATAGATTACCTTTCCGAGAATATTGGTGGGCAGTCCAGAGTTAAGCAGCACCGGTCTAACTTTCTCCCCACTCAACTTTCCTTCTACGGGCGTGAGACTCTCAAAAATTGCCTTGTACTTTTCCCTGTCGGCTTGCTAGAAATAATCAATACTAACTAAGGCCACTCTTAGCACCGTCCAACCTACCTTAATCGCCCAGTTGTCACTGCAATTCATTGCGGGAGACGTAGATAAAGGGACGTGCGACAACTGAAACAACAAAATTTGCATATTGCGGTGCACCTTATCCTTCTTGGGGTTCCTTCCCGTCCTGGTGAAATTATTAGGATAAGCTTGTGCAAAGCAGCTGACGGTTATAGAATAAAAGTATGCCTAAAATGCTAATGCGCATTTAATGTATGTAAATAAGCTATTTTAACGAAAAACTGGCCGAAATCAAAGGCCATTGCTGATCTTATCCTAAATCTTTACATTTTTGCTTACTATCGCCGCAACCCCTTCAAAACTGTGTTCTCAACCCAAAGCGATTCTGAGCCCGAATTATAGGGGAAAGGATCAGGGTAGATCCCAATTTTTAGGCTAAAAATAGTAAACAAAAGTCTAAACGAAACTTTGGGCTCAAATACAGCTGAAAAGTGCTGTTTTAAAGGTGATTTTAGCAATTTTTGTGTCCAACGATGCTAAAAAAAGCAAAAATTTGCTGAGAAATTACCACCATAAAATCTTAGGGGGTCGAAAACATCGTCTCGGAGTGATGGGGGTCCCCTTAACCTGTCTCGGGGATGGGGGTGAGGGGGTTTGGCCTTTCCAACAGGGGGCAACCCCAACCCCCTGGTAAACGGATGAGTCGAAGGTAAGACAGTCCAATACAACGCTACCCATCAAGCAGTATAGGAAGGAGCTTACAATGTTAGGAGGAGGTAAATCTAGTCGGAGCTTGTCAGAAGACAGATCGATTCGTTGCTGAGCCAAGGCAATAAATTTGAGGGCCACGAAAAATCCGATCCTATCCAAATAGCCGCGTCTCTGGTGGTCGCTCAGGTCCCAGATCTGAAATTGACACAACGCTGCGCTGCACAGCTAATTGGCTACTAAAAGACACCGTCCCTCTAGGGCATTCGGCAGCTTATGGACTATAATTCAATTCTATTTTTCACTTTTCAGTTACAATTGAGGTCTTCTTGTCTTTTGCTGTTTATATTCTTACACTTGCATAATTATTTTACGATAAAAAGTCCGGCCCGTTTCTAACTTCCGATTTTTTCTAACTCTGGCTCAAGTTCAGATCACGCCAAGGTGCTACACCGGTTCCATACATGTAACACGGGTCTGTCCCCACCCGATTTAGCGCTTGGATAGCGACCTCCTAGACTATTTTTCCGGCAAGTAATTTTTTAAGCAAATTTTGCGGTTTGTTACAATTTAGACACAAAAATTGCGAAAATAGCCTGTAAAACAGCAGTTTTTAGCTCTATTTGAGCCCAAATCAGCTATTTTTAGCCGAAAAATTGCGATTTTTAGTGGCCAGCCCACTCCCAATTTGGGCTCAGACCCTACCTGTAACAGGGGGGGTCTGGGGGCTCTGCCCCCACCCGACTTAGGCCAGACCCCCCCAGATGCCCCCGCCCCCCGAGACGATTTCACCCCCCCCCCCCCCCCCCCGATTTTTCTGGCAAGTAAATTTTCGAGCAAATTTTTGCAATTTTTTACACTTTCACACACAAAAATTGCCAAAATCGCCTGCAAAACAGCACTTTTTAGCTGTAATTCAGCCCAAATTAGCGATTTTTGGCGATTTTTAGGCCAAAATTGCGATTTTCTCGATTTTTGAGCGTTTTTTAGTGCCCACCCCCCTCCCCCAAAATTTTGGCTCAGACCCCCCGGCCGGCGCCAGACCCCCCCCAACCCCCCTCCCCCATCGGCGGATGACCTGTTACATGTATGGCTCAGACCCCCCGCCGGCTCCAGACCAGACTTTTAAAAAAGGGCTTTTTGAAAAACCCTAACACCACAATGGTAGGGTACAAAAAACAGCTAAACGCGGTACTCTAAGCTAAAAATCGCCAGAAAGTACTAAGATGGGCCCAGTTATAGGGAAAATTCGCTGTTTTAGAAGTACTTTGATCAAATTTTCGAATCTGAAATTATAAAAAATTGGCCCAAAAATTATGTCCGAAAAATGGAGAAAAAAACAACTGGACACTGGGAGTACAGTTAGATCGTCCTATTACATGTATGGCTAGCACACAAAAGCAAAAAACATCCCTATAACCTAGCTAAAACCGACCAGCTCGCCTGCCGAACCAAAAACAATCACTGAAGCTAGCAGAGAACACAATAGCAGAGCGGTTAAGCTTATCAGCTCCTAAACAGAGCTGTTATCAGAGCCAAATGGGAGCAGTAGTTTAGGCAAGCAAGCGAGCGACGGCTAAAGTTGGCATAGCTATCGATTGACAGCTACCAGCGGCCAGTCGTTTAAGCCCGGCAACTGGACACGCTAATCGATAGCTGAAATAATTCATTTCGGCCCGAGCTCTTGCGCTAACAATCGGAGACCAATCTAGAGCACAGTTGAAGCTGACTTGTTTGCTCAGCCACTGGCCGCCCAACCCTTTTATGACTGCATTTTATTATTATTATTGGAGACTGAAATTTGATTCCACCGCCTACCTTTCCTAGTGTTTTGGTGTCCAAATTTGAACGCTTCATAAATTGGGCCGCCTCGCGGGCTCCCACCGTACCTTTTTCTTGGGGATCTACCTGAAATGGAATGGTCACGGGATGGGACCGTAGTTTTGAATTAATAATGATAAACCTATAATTGCTACCTACCTCTCTGTATAAAGCGTCGTATGTGTTTATATGACGGCCTGCTATCTGAAAATACGATCTAATTAAATATAATAATTAATTAATTAATTAAAGGAAATTGATATTAGAAACAAAAACAATTAGGTAAACAAATTTATTTCCTACCTCAAATAAAGTCGGAAATTCCATAATTGAAGCTACACTCTAACTAACTACAAATCTGTCGATAATAGAATTCTTTTTCAAATTATAATAACTCTGTTTTGTTTACTTTTTGGATTAAATTTGCGTTTGCTTTGCTGTTTATTAGTCCAGACTTGCCAGAAATTCGATTAAGCGCCGGACGCGCGGCAAATACAAATGAACCTAACAACATTCTTTACTGGTTTTTTCCAATTATCCTATAATTAATTAATCGTATTTTCTGTTTAAACAAAATCCTGACTGTTTTACAATTGTATATGTGTAGCACAACAAATAAAATGGTTTATATTTCAGGCGGCAATTCGGTTTCTTCTAGCCGTCTAACCGTTCTAACCGTTCTAGCCGTTCGCACCGGCAGGTGGCACTGTGGGCGCTGAATTTTCTGCAATTGGCAGAACGTTTTCAGGCTGTGATACTTCTTCAATATGCTTTGTGCTTTCACTCACACCTCTCTTGGCCAATTTCGAATCGTTATGCCGAAATACTATCCCGAGAATTGGCCGATTCAGTTTGGAAATGAATTAAACTGTCGATTTCCCTTCTGATTGCAACGATTTCAGCTCTTCAAACTGTGATACTTCTTCATTGTGCTTTGTGCTTTTGCTCACAACTCTTCTGGCCAACTCCGAATCGCCATGCTGAAATGCTATCCCGAGAATCGGCCAATTCACTTCAGAAATCAATTAAACTGACGATTTCCCTTCTGATTGTAACGATTTCAACTCTTCAAGCTGTGATGCTTCTTCAATGTGCTTTGTGCTTTCACTCACATCTCTTCTAGCTAACTCCGAATCGCCATGTCGAAATACTATCCCAAGAATCGGCCGATTTAGTTTGGAAATCAATTAAACTGACGATTTCTCTTCCGATTGCAACGATTTCAACTCTTTCAGCTGTGGTGCTTCTTCAATGTGCTTTGTGCTTACACTCACATCTCTTCTGACCAACTAGGAATCGTCAAGCCGAAATACTATCCTGAGAATCGGCCAATTCACTTTGGAAATCAATTAAACTGACGATTTCCCTTCTGATTGTAACGATTTCAGTAAAGTGCCAAAGTGAATTGGCCGATTCTCGGGATAGTATTTCGGCATGGCGATTCCGAGTTGGCCAGAAGAAATGTGAGTAAAAGCACAAAGCACATTGAAGAAGCATCACAGCTTGAAGAGCTAAAATCGTTGCAATCAGAAGGGAAATCGACAGTTTAATTCATTTCCAAACTGAATCGGCCAATTCTCGGGATAGTATTTCGGCATAACGATTCGAAGTTGGCCAAGAGAGGTGTGAGTGAAAGCACAAAGCATTTATTGAAGAAGTATCACAGCCTGAAAACGTTCTGCCAATTGCACAAAATTCAGCGCCCACAGCGTTACCTGCCGGTGCGAACGGCTAGAACGGTTAGAACGGTTAGACGGCTAGAAGAAACCGAATTGCCATTTCAGGCAATTACTAAAAGGGGCGATGGGGCGATGGGGCGACGGGGGCGTTTCGCGGTACGGGAGCGGTCTGATTCCGCTAGTGTCTTGTCTAGGGATGCAACCGAAGTTCGGTATTATTCGGTATGAACCGAATAATTCGGTTACTAGTACTATTCGAATTCGGTATTTTTCAAACCGAATAATACCGAATAATACCGAATATTGTAAAACCGTTAAAATTGCACTGTTTTGCTTAAATTTGCACAGAAATCACCGAGATATTTCTCTATTACATCTCTCTGTTCATTTACTATGCTAAAATTTTGGCAAACAACGACTATTCATGCGAAAAGTTAACGAATTTCAAGGTTTGACTTAATAATAAACAACCACATTTCGGCCTTTTCAGTTCCCAGTAGACTAGACTACGTTGTCAGCTTTCCACTTTTTACCTTAACCTAAGCGTTTGTATTACGTACCAATTATGTACAGTATAATTGGTCCCACCTATCTTGTCAAACGATCATCCAATAGTTGTACGCCTAAGATGCCAGCTCCGGTGCTTACAGTAGTACTGAATTGATTGCTCCCTTACTTCAACTTTCTGTATGTGTCTGCGATTTGCGCGTAAATATACCCCTGTTATCCGCCACATGACGGATAATTGAGAAGGCCCATTCGCCCAACCCGCTGTCAAACCCAACTTTTAGCTTCGGTTTTAGGCTTAGGCTTAGGGTTAGGTTTAGACTTAGGCTTAGGGGCAAGTTCCCTGCGGTGGATAATATTAGGGTAGGGTATACATTTAACTCCTTGTAACATACATGTTGCCATATGGCAACATGATAGATCCGGAAAATGATATGTCCCGAGGTGAAAAATGAGATCACGTACTTTCCAAAATGAGATGTCAGCAGAAAAACGGAGATATCCGTCCATCTATCATTTTTGGTCTTAGGACAACTCATTTTTTTACGGATATCTCATTAATCGGCGTGATATGTCATTGCTTGGTTATGACTTGTCATCGTTCAGTACCTGCCCCGGCACGCCCGGGCGTGTTCGGTGATGTCGTCATGACGTCATTAGGTTATTTTTGCTGCGCAATAGAATAGGCGTGTGTTGCACGTTTCCTGTGCAGTTTTTTGTGCTAGAAACAGCTAGACTAAGGAGAAGCGTCAAATAGTGAAGCAGAAAGAGGTATTTTTATTTTGATCCTCCAAAATTTCTTTCTTTTTGTGGGAAAAATAATCGAACGCTGGGTTCTTCTAAATGTAGTTTTGAATCCCGGTTTAAAGTGTCAGCTCTGAATTTTCTTCGCAAGAGGCCTCTGTTACTTTTGGGAGGGCGCAGCGTTTTAGAATTGTTCGTTCTAGGTAGGTAAATATTAATCAATTATTATTCGTCATCCCTAAATAAATTAATTATTCATCAACGTTCTGTTCGTTAGGGGTTAACTGACTTTTAGGGGTCCCTCCACTATAGGTATATTAATTAATCACTTTATTATTACTAAATTATTGTTTATTAATTAATTAGGGGTCTTGTGTTGTGCCCCCTTTAATTGATGATTCCCTATAATATGATGATAAAGCCCTAACGGCAAAAGTTAACAATTCAGTCCTGGTACCACTTGCTCATGCGCATTCAGGAAAGAGAACAAAGGCGCCAGAACGGCAATCGGGGCGGCAGCAAGGGCCGAAAAAAGAAGGACCATCAACGCAGGGGCAGCAGCCGAGAAGACGACAACGACGAGGACACCGATCACGAGGAGCCGCCGCAAGAGTAGAGTGGGGAGTGCATTCCGGCCGACAAACCTAAATCGCTGCCTATGTTTTTTTGGTTTTAGTAAAATGTTGTTTAGTAATAGAAGATTTTGGTAACTAGTGTTTTTTCTAAATTTGGATCTCTGTCACGGCGGCTTGTTGAATATTCTGCATGAGCAGCAATTAAATAAAACCGTGATGATAGCTACTGGTACTGGGTCAGCTCCAACATTTAGGTTGCCGGTCAGAAATTCTGCTAAAACAAACCCAAAGCGTCAAAGCAGTGTTTACTTCTTGATAGACACCCCGAAAAGTCATTAGGACAGCCGAAAACTGCATCAAAATTAAAGCTAGGACAGCTAATCGTCCGCCGAATGAACTCCAGAACTTGGGTTGCCAGTCAGAAACTCTGCTAAACCAAACCTAAAGCGTCAAAGCCGTGTTTACTTCGTGATAAACACCCCAAAGGTCATTAGGACAGCCGAAAACTGCTTCAAAAATAAGCTAGGACAGCTAATACAGTTAAAAACTGCGTCGGAAATAAGCTGGACAACTAACATAGCCAAATGACAAACTGATTTCATGAGGACATGTCATGATTTTCTTCCGAAATGTTATCATTTTCTTCGGACATGTCCAAAAAAAAACGGATATGTCCGTCGATTTTTTATGACATCTCAGAGAATTTTCACTTTACGATAGGTAAAGTTTCACTTTACGATATGTCACAAAAGTGAAGTGACATATCATTTTTGGCGGTGTGTTACAAGAAGTTAAGGGAAAGTGTCTTTGTGCTGTGACTTCACATAATTAATCAGAGCACTTGTGGCCTGATTCGCGCCTCTTGAAATTGTTTGCTTAATCTTGCACTCGTCCTTGCTGTTTTAGTTACAGGCATGTATAGGTAAAGAACGACCAAATAGGGCTTGTTTTAGTTACAGGCATGGTTAAATCTATAACATTCAAACAATATGTCACTCTACAGCTTTTTTAGCATTAAAAAGTTTAGCAAAAACAAGAAATATTAGCTGGACAGTAAATTTTTGAATTCTGCGCCAGCGAATCATCAATATTCGGTATTATTCGGTATAATTCGGTATTATTCGGTTCCGAAAATCCGCTTCGGTATTCGGTATTCGGTATTCGGTATTTTTGTATTCGGTTGCATCCCTAGTCTTGTCAATAGTCGGCTCATCACCCCCGCACTTTATCGCATCAAGTTTTTCCTGCCACTCCCTACGATTTGCACACAACGATCTTCGGCGAAGTACTATCGCTAGAATCGGCCAATTCAGTAGTGGAAACGATGACTTTCCTTCAGATTGTGATGAGTTTAACTCTTCCAGCTGCTATACTTCGTCCATGCCTTCTGGGCTTTCACTTTCTTCTGTTCTGGCCAACTCCGATTCGCCATGCCGAAATTTATCCCAAGAATCGGCCGATTCAGGAGTGGAAATTGACAAAACTGACGATTTTTTTCTGATTGCAACGATTTCACCTCTTCTGGCTTTCATAATTCTTTGGGCCACCAGTAGCACCTGGTCTGGTCCACTTCAAACCGTTACACTAAAGTACTATCTTAAAAATCGGCCGATTCGGTTCGCGAAGAAATTGAAGCTTTAATAAATATAGAAACAACTTTATACAACGTACATGTACACCAGATACAATCCAGAAATCTATTAGAGAGAGCTCCATTGACTCATTAGCCCCCAATGGAATCAGATCCACTGTGGGGCACTGATATAAAAACAGTAGTTCGGTTCAAGCAGAACCTGGTGACATGACATTACACTAAAGTATACATTCCTATACAATTTCATACGCACGTCAAACGTGCTATTGATTTCATCCCTCCCTTAACAATTTCAGAGCTGACAAACAGAACTGGATTTGGGTACAGTTAGGAGAACACATAGTACAATCAACGTACTTTTGCAACCACATACTGCTACAAGTGTATGTAAAACTTGCGTATCATAATCGATTAATGCTCGGTGAGTACAATGGCGCCATTTCTGATTGTAACCTATTCACCATTTTTTCGTCGCTCCTTCAGCGATGCCCAAATTTTTTCTGATTGTGCCGTTGCAGCTCAGACAGGTCGGGCTTCAAGAATACATTGCACCAAGCTGCTTGTTTGCGTATTTGCTTAGCGTTAATACTCAACTAAGTTCGCCATCGGTTCTCGTTGGGAACAGTCACAAGCAGAGGGCGAGAACTGCCAGCAACCTTCTAGTGACCCAAACGCTTTGCTTTTGACACTTGAATCAATCGACCCCCCGACCTGTTTCGCAATCTGCCTCACCTTGGCAGTGTAAGCTTCCAAGCTGTCTATCTCTGGTAGCTTTCAAAAATTTTGCCTCCTAAATTTTTTCTATCTCTGTAACTTCGTGCTCCTTGTATTTTTCGGGATGTTTAGTCCCGCTTTAATTTTTTACCGCCTGCAAAGAAAGAACACCCCGAAAATTTTCAGAACCCAAAATTTTCAGACTAAAAACATCCCGACAAATAGAAGGAGAAAGAAGTTACAGGGACAGAAAAGTTTAGGAGGCAAAAGTTTTGAAGGGTACAAATTCCAAGGGGGTGCAAAAAAGCAAATTTCAGGGACAGAAAAAATTTAGGGGGTACAGGTTTTGAGGGGTACGAATTTTCCGAGACAGAAACACCTTGAGAAATACTAAACAAGGCAGAGCCAGAGTGTATCGAAGAAATACATGTAAGGGCAATCTGTATGAAAATCGTCAGTTCAACTGATTTCCACAAGCGAATTGAGCGATTCTTGGAATGCTACTTTGGTTTAGCGAATCGGAGTTGCAGTTGGTCAGAAGAGAAGAGTCAAAAGTCAAGGGTGCATCAAAGAAGTACTGTACGTAGCTAAAAAAGCTGAAATCGTTGCAATCTGAAGAAAACTCAAAAGCTTCACCTTCTTCAGCAACCGAATCGGCCGATTCTTAGGATAGTACTTTAGTGTAACGGTTTGAAGTGGACCAGAACAGGTGCTACTGGTGGCCCAAAGAATTATGGAGGCCAGAAGAGGTGAAATCGTTGCAATCAGAAAAAATCGTCAGTTTTGTCAATTTCCACACCTGAATCGGCCGATTCTTGGGATAAATTTCGGCATGGCGAATCGGAGTTGGCCAGAACAGAAGAAATTGAAAGCCCAGAAGGCATGGACAAAGTATAGCAGCTGGAAGAGTTGACCTCATCACAATCTGAAGGAAAGTCGTCCGCGAAAACGCCCCGTCGCCCCATCGCCCCTTTTAGTAATTGCCTCTATTTCACCCATCTCACACACAATTCCGTGCAATCTCCGAGCTATTTTGCAATCAAATAATGACGCTCCTATGACACGTGAAAATGAATAGAAAACACCAACACGAACGCAAAGTAAACACCAACCTGAAATTAACAATTTTTATTTTATGTTGCTTTATGTATGTGACTAGACTTCACTGTCATAACACCATTAGTTTGAAACAAGAGCGTAACGGGTTCTCAGTCAACTTTGACACATGATCGTAGCGGGTTCTCTTCTCGTTCATCAGCGCCACCACGCATGTGTCACAGGGAAAACGTCTTTTGAGATACGGTTACTGCGATCTGTTAACGTACAGTTACAGATCGCATAACAAGATCGCATTTAGTGTAGTAACGATGTGATAATGCGGCGCAGCGCCTCTGACTGATGATGCGTTAAATGAGATCTGCTAATGTACATTTACCCCTTACTAGCAGAAGCTACTCCATTTGGAGTAGTACCCCACATTGAATCACGCTTTGCGTGCGGCTGTTTTTTGCATAAATGTGATTGGAAAATAAAAATGCAAAAAAAAGTGATTGGTCAGTCACGCTTTTTTGTCAGACAATGCAATGCATACAACGCGTGATTGGCCAGTCACGTCTTTTTGAAAATTTCAGTGATATTAAAAACACATTTTGCGTGATTACCACTTTTTAGGCACGCATTGCATGTCCCTATGGCCAGGCACGCAAAAATTTTCTGCGTCTAAGAGTTACAGATCATCTGCAACAATCGCATTAGCAGATCACGTTAACCGTGTTACAACAGTCAGCACTGCGTTCTGGAATGGCTTTGGTTGATTCATATTTAACGCATTTAACGTATTAACAATGTGCTAATGAGATCTTTGTAGACAGACCGTCTTACGATAGCTAAATACGATGACAAGCTACGGTTAATGCGGTTACAAGGCACGGTTAATGCGATGACAAGCTACGGTTAATGCGGTTACAAGGCACGGTTAATGCGATGACAAGCTACGGTTAATGCGATTACAAGGCACGGTTAATGCGATCTCTAACTGTACATTAGCAGATCGCAGTAACCGTATCTCAAAAGACGTTTTCCCTGTGTGTGCCCTCTGTGCTATTGCTATGCAGTTCAGATAGAAGTGTTTTCTTCTCTGCCCTCCTGTAGAATTGAACAGTAAGTTGGGCAATAAATGAGATTGTCACAAATTGCTAGGTACAAAATTACAGTAATCCGGCAAGTCTTGTTCTGGCCTAATGAAGCTGAAATGCTGCTAATAAGGCCGTTGCCACCAATAAAGTGTGCACTAACATTAGTTGAAGAGAGTTGTGGGTATGCGTTTGCTTCATATGCTTTATGGCAACTTGTACACTCTGCTTTTCACCATTAATACGGTTTCCAGCTTCTCTGGTATAAAAGTCAGCTATATCTTTTACAATTTTATTCTATAAAAGGACGTGCAAGCGGGAACCTATAGGCAGAAACTAAGCAGGCCCAAAAATTGTACTACAATTTTTGTCATATTTAAAATAATAGAACAAAATTAGCCTGTCTCATTTTTGTTCAATTTCGAAAATTACACAGCCCTACTTTGTCTTATTTTGTACTATTTTTAAACAGATGTGTCCGTCAAGAGAGGTCTGACGCGCTTGCGCGCTTACAAGATTCATGTACGACTTAGATTTGGAAGAAGGGTGCCAGTTAGCGAACAGATCAACTGAATGGGAATGGTCCTCTGTCTTATGGTCCAACAGCTGCTTAATCTTCGGAAGCAACTTGTTGACTTGGTTTGAGGCTAGGAAACATTGCACGAGCAGCGGAGGCCAGCTCATATCAACAAATCATACAGATTTGATCCGAAAATTGATCCAGCTTTATCCCAGACCTACTCCTGTCCTAATAAGGTCCGTTCTTGTCCAATTACTTGCGAAACTTCACACAAATCGATTGTAAGTTTCAGGCAATGGCACAGAAATTTCTACCGAAAACATCATGTAAGTTAGCACTACAATACTCTTACAGATATTTAATTACTAAATTCCAGAAGGAATACAACGAGTTTCCGCCGTTTTGGCTGCAGCAGGAGGAGGCGGAGCTTGTCAGTTTCAACCAATCAGACTGTCCGATTTTCTATGCACGAAATGCTAGGGCGGAAAGCTTGACTTGCGATCAACCAGTAGCTTTGGCAATTTGTAGATTTGGTAAATCTATACAGGGCATCTATCAAAGGTTTCGATTTGCTATAACTTTTGCGTTCTTACACGTTTTAACACAACATGCACACAACCTCAGAATTTTTACTCACAACGTTTTGGCCAAGTCTCTCGCTTCAGCCATAAGTTATGCACTTCAGGTGATGTCAGCATCACTTTCTACAGTCAGGCACTTAACGCCGTTTATGGTACTGGCACCCATATAAGGTGCCCGTACCTAGGCTAGTGGAACGGCACCATATATGGTACCCCACGTTTGGGGCCTGTGGGTGGGGTACCATGCACCATATATAGAAATGTCACTATACAGTATATGGTACTGGCACCATGAATTGTACCACACACTGTTCGACATTTGACCACTGTTGCGGTACCATATATGGTGCCACTAGCCTAGGTACCGGTCCAGTGTACCATATAGTATGGTGTCAATACAATAAATGGCGTTAAAGATCAGACTGTTCTATGACGCATTGTAATAGTGAACAGGTGTAAGTGCATAACTAATGGTTGAAGTACAGAGTTGGCCAAACTTTTGAGAGTAAAAATGTTGAGGACCTGTGTAAAGATTTCAGCCGAATTTATTAACGAACGCAAAAGTTACTACAGTAAGACAAACGAAACCTGTGATAGACAAATGCCCACCTGTGGGTCTTTGCAAAACTAACCACCTAGTACTGTACTGTACTATACTTTCAGATTCATCATCAACTTCTATGACAAGAAATTCAAGCTGGATTCCACGAGGTCCTTTCATCTATCTATGATTTCAAATTTAACAAACAACTTTAGACACATATTTTGAAGGCGCAAATTGTCGGCGATACAGTGCTCTGCATTCGCAAGTTAAACCAGTCAACAAATCTTGTCTCGTGCATTTCCCGAATCGATTGGATACTTGGCTGAGTGCCAAACAATTCTGTAGCCAATTAGGCGGTTCATTGCTGCAGTATGAAACATTTTCAGAAGAGCTAGTGAAATCGGCTGTTGTGCAAGTAAGGATAGGCTCTTAAAATATTGAAAGAGAAGTGGAGGTCTTTACTAGTGAATCTTGCACACGACACAACACACACGCACACACTCTCAAATGCACACACACACGCAACCACTCGCTAACTTGCTACTACAAACACTCACTCAAACTATCAAACTCTTCATCACTCCCCTTTCGACGAGTGTCGACTGGCCGCCGCTGTGCCTGACAATCGGGGAAACGAACTGGGGGAACTGCTCGGCCTCTGTTGGCTCGGTATCTCCGGAAACCTGCTCTGCACTGACGCCGTGCTGACTCGATCGCTTACGCGCCACGTTTCGGCCTTTCCGCGCCTTTGCCTTGACCTGACGACTTGTCAACGGGGAAACGCGATTGCATCTGCTATGAATCGAACTCAAACGAACTGCCATTCTTTCCATCTGCCATCTGAAGGTCCCCGGTTCGATCCCGGGTCTCGGCACCAATGAAAGAGAAGTGGAGGTCTTTACTAGTGAATCTTGCACACGACACAACACACACGCACACACTCTCAAATGCACACACACGCAACCACTCGCTAACTTGCTACTACAAACACTCACTCAAACTATCAAACTCTTCATCATTTACATTTGTTTGTTTGTTTGTATAATTGAATGAAAGGTGAGAAAGTAAGAGATGTGCAATGGCGTAGCTGGGAATCGAACCCAGCACCTTTGGATTGCCGGTCCAGTGCTCTAACCACTGAGCTACACGCCGATGCCAGACCAACACCTTAAACTCAATATTTGAGAAAGCTAGCCAGTCGGACAGCTCATGACGCTCTTATTAGAGCCTTTCAACGGAGTGCCCTGTCTACACAAACATCTCTCCCCTTTGCTATCATGAGATATAGCATCAGCACCGGTTCGGTTCTCATTTACCTACTAGCCATCACCAGCTTTCGGTGGTCTGGATTGGGCTTTATGTCAACTACTTCAAGTCGCTTCGACCGGCTTCGAACCCACAAACAACCGCTCTCGCAGCCGTCGCGGCCGCCGTGACACATGGGATATATCTATATAGCATAAACTACCCGTGATCAAAATGCGACAGTACGTGCAACAATATTTATTTCTATATTTTAGTGGGGCGCAGAAAACGTAAATTTTTGGATCGAACGACCTGCAAACACTACAGAAGACATGGATTTTTGGCTGAGCGATACATACAAAATACTGAACAGGGATAAGAAGGATGTCTGCCCAACATGGAGTGTTAAAGGATCTGTCGTAAAACATAGCCAATGTTTTGCTCTGCACGGTCAGATTTGCTTGATTGGTACGTACGTTTGGTGCAATAGTGCGTATTTTTAGTTTGTATCCTTTAAATCAGTGCAAACAGTATCAGAGTATCAAAATCCCAGATCCCACCATACTTTTCCGTACACAATATTATTTTGTTTTCAATTTCAGAGCAAAGCTCCTCTAACAGAACAGAACTTGATGAAATAAAGTTTATGAAACGGAACAGCAATGGAATGAAAGCCAGGTAGTTAGTAGTTTACAGTTTTATCTTTTTGACGCCGTTCATGGTATTGGCACCAACAGTAGGGTAGTGGCACCATGCATGCCACCGGTCCCATATTGTGAAGTAGGGTAGGCTGGCCTCTTCTGTGTAGAGATGTACCAGTACCTCAATGACTCTAATACAATAAACGAAACCGAAACGACTCAGCGAGACGCCTACCTAGCCTTTCCTACACACGCTACTAGACTGCGTCCGTCCGACGTCCGACCAAAGGCCCAGCTGCTACAGCTACAGTGTAAAGCGGGCCGCCCAACCACTCCACAGCTCGTCTTTTTCTTTTATCATTAATGAGAGGCAAACAAAATTCAACGGCAAAAGTAGTCACGTGACAGAACAGAACTGGCAGTGAGCATACAACCTGCGCATCAAGCGCAAATTAGCGCACATAAAGAAAGTTCAAATTACCGATTTGACACTCCCACCGACAAAGGTGGAAGCGCCACAAGTACCCGGTTAGCGAACAGACAACAAGTAATACAAAAGACCTAGGCACCGGACCATACTAGAAAAAATCGTCACACGTCCACTCCTGACTGGGTTGGGAAGCACACACAGCATGAGATCTAAAAATAGCGAATGGCGAGTGGGTGGAGGGCCTAGAGCGCTCAACGGCCGGCTCAGTAAAACGTTTGATAACCACAGTCTCAGTACCAAATCGCCTAGAAGCAGACTGACACACAGAGCTACACGAACAAGAATTACAAGTCGGAGGAGGGCCTAAGTCCATGCACTGATTACTATAAAACCGGGTGTGACCAAAGCGGTGGCATACAGTACAGTAGGGCTGGCTAGAAAAACTACTACACTGCTGGCGACAGGACGACTGGCGGTGCTGCTGATGCCAATCCGACTGACGTTGAGGGGGCGGAGTCTGACGGTAGGTTTGCATCGAACGCTCAGGAAACCGACGCCGAGACACCCGCACTTCTTCCTGCGCCCGACCTTGACTGTGCCATTTGCCCGCGTCTTGTTGTTTTGCGACCACCCGACGTCTCCGTCTGGCTTGCGAACGCGACTCAGTCTGTGGATAGCGGGGCGGCATCTGCCGCTGACCTCGCACCACAGGACGAGGGGAGGCTCGTCTGATACTAAAACAATCAACGCATCAATTCGGTTAATGAGATCACTGGTCATCGACAGGACCCTCCAATGGCACGAGTAGCTTTACAGCGCGAGTCAGAACCTTGCCATTGGATGTCCGCACAGACACAGAACGGCATTTGCCATCTCTGCTAGGCGTCAATTTGACAATTTTGGCTAAACTCCATTTAGCACGCGGCAATAAACTGTCTTTAAGCAAATTCTAGAAAAGTGTAAAATTTGCAGAAAATAATGACTTGCCAGAAAAATCGTCTCGGGAGGGGTGCCCATCGGGGGGCAGACCCCTCCCACTGTTACGTGTATGGGAGGAAGTAGTAGTATGTATATTGAAAGAGATAATCGTTTCGATATTTACCTGTTAAATATAATTCGGCCATAGAGACATTGTAGATCGTACTGCACCAAAGTGAAATGCATGCAGAAGCAGTTGATCAACGGCTCCACTTGGCTCCAAGCCTCCTTCAAGTGTCAGTTCCCAGTTCTGCAACTGCACATGGAACTGGAGCAACAAAACGTCTCTGCCAAACAGTTCATACAGTTGTTTACCAACTTTGAGCTCGATTTCTACTGTCAATCTAAATGCAGCTTCATAGGCTTGTTAGGCATGTACAAGTCTTTTCTGCAAGCTCGCTATAGCACAGCTGGCTACCTTGGCAAAATACACGGTGCCCAATACAACTGGGTAGGCGCTGCCGAGAAATTTCACATTATTTTTGCCTATTTTACTCTAATTTCCATCTTCCCACTCACTTATTTCAACCTGTCCGTAATGTGGGTTTTACTTACCAAGGAGAATGCCCCAGGCGCGGCTCTCTACTTTCACGTTTTCGAGATTTTGACTGACCTTTTAATCAACCTAGTTAACTGTCTGGATAGAGTATTAGAGTTTCCTGGACTCACAATTCAGTACTTTGTCAGTTGTGGAGCACTTAGTTGGCGTAGACCGATCGCTAGGCAGCTGAAATACCGACTTTGGGTGATGGATAGGAACTACGGGTACCGTGGGACTTGGGCTGGCAGCATATTTGTCGACTACTTATCGGCCTTGAATCAGTATTTCTTACTAGCGCTGGTTTTGGATCGTTTGTACAGTTTTTTACGACCCTTTAGCTACCGCAAACTGAACATGAGAGCCCGTTCGAGAAAGGTTTCAATTTTTCTTATTGTCTTTTGTTTTTTATTTTACCTACCAGTCATGCTGGGAGTCGGGATGGGGCTGTGGTATGGCGATAACGACTACCCGACCTGGCGTAAATGGTACGTCTTTTATTACTATAACTTCGCTATTTGGGATAGCTCTCTGTACCTAATAGCAGTAGTTGGCCAAATAATAGGAGGAGTAGCGACCCAATATTTTTACCGAAAGTCGCTCAAATCCCAATCAGAGATGTGTGCGCAGTCCGAGAAAGAAAGACTGACACAGGAGCGCGAGAAGCGTAACCTTCTAGTGGGAACGGTGTTTCTGAATATTGCCATATTTATACCGGTTGGTACACTGGAAATCCTAATCAATGAGTTGAATCTGAATACATACCGACTCTATGCGCACCTACCGCCGATAGCTAGATCTGTGTGTTTCTATTTGAACGGCACTGCATGTGTGGTGGTGCACATTTTGTTCACCAAAACCTACAGAGATGCATTCAAGAAAAGTGCATTGGCTAAAATTCTAGCCTTGGTCAGATCGGCTCTGAAACAGAAGTCTAAGGTGGGTCCCAGGAGCATAACTCTAGTTGTGCCTAGAAACTGATGACTCCGGGAGGCGAAAGAGCAACCATGTAACGGGTGATCTGCCGAAGGGGGAGGGGGTGGGCACTAAAAACGCTTAAAAATGGTAAAAAATCGCAATTTTTTCGGCTAAAAATCGTTATTGGGCTGAAATACAGCTAAAAAAGTGCTGTTGGCAATTTTTGTGTCTGAAATTTCAAAAATCGCACAAATTTGCTAAAAAAATTGCTTCCCAGAAAAAACCAGAGGGGGTCTGAAAAATTCTCTCGGAGGTGCCCATCCGGGGGCCTGACCTAAGTGGAGTGGGGCGTGGGGGCAGACCGATAAAACCCCTGTTTGGGAAAGAGTAAAACATCGCTTTAAAACTACTTGAAATCGTATTTTTAGTGGATTTTTGTGTTATTATACTACAGTTTTAATACTTGCCAGGAAAACCAGAGGGGGCGTCGGAAAAATTGTCTTGGGGGGTGGGCGTGGCCTCAGTCGAGTGGTGGGCAGACCCCCAGACCCCTAGTCAAGTGACAATCGTCTCTTAGAATAATTTTGGCTAAGAGAACTGTTTCCATGTACGGCACGTAGTTTTAAGGCCTGCCAGTGTGCATACATCAATGTAAATACAGATTTGATTGATAAGGAGAAGTGTGAAGTTAGTAAGCTAAAATTTATTTATTTTTTATTTTATTTGCACACGTACAATAGTAGTGCAGAAGAGGAAAACCAAACTGCAATTAGCAGGTAGGTGTACGGCTCTTTTGACATACACATACCTAGGGGCCGTCCATAAACGACGTCGTTCCAGAGGGGGGTCGGCTGAAATGCGACGATAGGCGACGCACCAGGAGGGGGAGCAGTTTAGCAAAAAACGACGATGCTTTTTTCGGAATTTTAGGGTTCTTCGATTGCATTACTTTCGATTTATGCACATTCTGTCAAATATTTCTACATACAGAAAAGTTTCCCAGAGTGTTGAAGGGATCTATTCAATTCATTTTACACTATGGCAACAAGAAAAAGTAACAATACTGCATGTACTGCACTTTTATCGGGGGGGGGGGTAACCCGAAAACGACGTCGCCTTAGGGGGAGGAGGTCCCCAGAAACGATGCAAGGCGAGTTTGGGGGGAGGGGGTCCGAAAAATCGGGATTTTGGAACGACGTCGTTTCACGCCCCTATGGCACGAATTTGATGTTCAACCGTGTTCTTAGGTAGCCTATAAATCTGGGACGGAGCATCGAACCGCGCTTTTTATACGATTTTCGAAATCTCTGAGTCATGACGGATCCATTTGTTCTTTGTTTCGTCTTGACCACCCCTACTTTGAGGGGTGCCCTTGGCGCTCTAAGGGCTTGACTGGACCTCATACTTTGGGCAACTCACCTAACTTTTTTGTCTTACATTTTTGGGTATGTAAAAAATCGATGACGTGGCCCTGATCGGATTTGGGGAGACACCCTGAATTGCGTCATAAGTTTACACCACTTCTACCTACAGTAGTTTGCATCTTTTTTATGTGTAAGTTTTGCTGCATATGTGTTTGTTTTTATATCAAGGTGGAACTGTTGCTGTGTAGTAAAGCTGCTTTTGTTTTGTGATTCTTAGTGTTTGTCTGTTGTATGTAAATTGTTGGTGAGATATACTTGTATGTAGTGTCTAATTTCCTGATGACAATAGAAGGCTTTTGCTGCATTTGTCTAAGGCTAAAAGAACAAATTTATTCACAATTTCCATAATAACAACGTTTTCACAAATTATTTAACGCAGCGCAACGGAACAAAAGAGCCGTTTTCCCAGTTATTTATTTCACATTACATTACAATCAAAACAACAAAACTTCCACTAAAACAATCAGAGTACTGTTCGAAATCCGATTTCCATATCTTGCAATAGAATACGTGTAGCACTACAAATAAAATGGCTTGTATATTTCACCCATCTTACACACAGTTCGTGGAATCTCCAAGCTATATTTTGCATTCGAATAATGAAGCTCCAATGACGCCTGAAAATGAATAGAAAAACAACAACACGAACGCAAAGTAAAAACGCCGACCTGAAAATAACATTTTTTGCTTTTTATTACTCAATCTCATTTCACTGTCATACCACCGATTATTTTGAAACAAGAGCGTAACGGGTTCTCAGTCAACTGTGACACATGATCGTAACGGGTTCTCTGCTTGTTCATCAGCATTAACACGCCGCTGTGTACTGTGGGCAGGTATTGAGAAAGTATATAATATCAGGTATCAGGTACAGGTATTCCAAAAATACCCAATCAGGTATAGGTAGGTATTCACAAAAATACAGGTATCAGGTATTTAGTTAAAAAAGTTACAATCCCGATTTTAGCCGAAAAATCGCTCTAAATGCCTATTTAGGCTTGAAAGGCAGCTAAAATCAGTTTCGTTACGGTCGTTTTAGGTTTTTTCGTCGTGAAACTGCATGAAATGCTAAAAACACGCTTTCAAATTATTGAGGGGTGCTGAATCGCTTTGCACATCCATCTTTGGTGGTGTTGATCTTTGCCAGTCAGAGAGAAGTTTCTTCTACAACCCTTTTTACCAGTATGTCCCTCTACTCAATGGCTTACCCACGATTTTGTAAACGAAGTGTAACCTCTTGAGATTTCTTTTTTGTTCGGCCATGGCTAAACAGGGGCGAGAAAATTTACGTTCAAAACCTGTTTTGAAAAGTATTTATTGTGAGTACAAAATTAACGGTTTTTGTAGCTTGAAAAGGCGTGGTTGGGCCGTGGCCCAACCAGGGCGGAGAAATTTTGAAGAATTAGCTTTCCAACACGCTTTTTTAATGAACAAATTTGTCTAAAACTACCATTTAATGCCCTTTGTTTGTACCTGATACCTGTACCTGTTTCAGACCAAAAATACTCAAAATCAGGTAGGTACAGTTCGAAAGTACTCGATCAGGTATCAGGTAGGTATCAGGTGGGTATTGCAAATCTACCTGATAATCAGGTACAGGTACAGGTATACCTGATCCACAGTACCGCTGTGCCCTCTCTGCTATTGCTATGCAGTTCAGATAGAAGTGTTTTCTTCTCTGCCCTTCTGTAGTATTGAACAGTAAGTTGGGCAATAAATGAGATTGTCACAAATTGCTAGGTACAAAATTATAATAATCCAGGAAGTCTTGTTTGGCCTAATGAAGCTGCAAGGCTGCTAATAAGGCTGTTGCCACCAATGGTGTGTGCACTAACATTAATTGAAGAGAGTTGTGGATATGCGTTTGCTTCATATGCTTTATGGCAACTTGTACACTCTGCTTTTCACCATTAATGCGGTTTCCAGCTTCTCTGGTATAACATTTAGCTATATCTTACAGTTTTATTCTGTAAAAGGACATGGAACTGAAAACCTATAGGCAAAAAGTAAGCACGAAAAACATGGTAGTACAATTTTTGTCATATTTAAAATAATAGGACAAAATGAATTGGTCGCATTTTTGTTAAATTTTCGAAAATTGCACAGCCCTACTTTGTCTTATTTTGTACTATTTTTAAACAGTCCATCGTAACAAGTTCATCAAGGGATAGGTCTCACGCGCTTGCGCGCTTACAAAATTTATGTATGACTTAGATTTGGAAGAAGCGTGCCAGTCAACGAATAGATCAGCTGAATGGTCCTCTGTCTTATGGTCCAACAGCTGCTTAATCTTCGGAAGCAACTTGTTGACTTGGTTTGAGGCTAGGAAACATTGCACGAGCAGCGGAGGCCAGCTCATATCAACAAATCATACAGATTTGATCCGAAAATTGATCCAGCTTTATCCCAGACCTACACCTGTCCTCATAAGGTCTTTTCTTGTTTAATTACTTGTCAAACTTTACACAAATCGTTTATAATTTTCAGTCAATGGCACAAAAATTTCTACCGAAAATATCATGTAAGTTAGTACTACAATACCCTTATAGATTTTTAATTACTAAATTCCAGAAGGAATACAGCGAGTTTCCGCCGTTTTGGCTGCAACCGGAGGAGGCGGAGCTTGTCAGTCTCAACCAATCAGACTGTCCGATTTTCTATGCGCGACATGCTGCGGTGGAAAGCTTAACTTGCGATCAACCAGTAGCTTTGGCAATTTGCAGATTTCGTAAATCTATACACGGTGGGCCATTCTATCACACCTTTCAACTTGCTGTAACTTTCGGTTCTTTGAAGTTCTAACACGACGTCAGAATTTTTACTCACAAAATGTGAAAATTTCCAAAAAAAAAAGCAAAAGCTGCAGGAAGACAAAAGATACCTGTGATAGATAAGTGGCTCACATGTACTTTCCTACAAAACTTACCACCTAGTACTGTACTATACTTTCAGATCCATCATCAACTTCTATGATAAGAAATTCAAGCTGGATTTCACCAGGTCCTCTTATCTAATCTATGATTTCAAATTTAACAAACAACTTTAGCCATTTATTTGGAAGGCACAACTTGTCGGCGATACAGTACTCTCCGTTCGCAAGCTAAACCAGTCAACAAATCTTGTTTCGTGCATTTCCCGAATCGATTGGATACTTGGCTCAGTGCCAAACAATTCTGTGGCCAATTAGGCGGTTCATTGCTGCAGTATGAAACATTTTCAGAAGAGCTAGTAAAATCGGCTGTTGTGCAAGTAAGGATAGGCTTTTAAATATTTACATTTCTTTGTTTGTTTTTGGGTTCCACTATCCTTTCGGACAGCTCAGGACAGCCCCCGCTCTTATTAGAGCCTTTCAAATGAGTGTCCTGCCTACAAACATCTCTCCCTTTGCTGTGATGAGGTGCAACGGCAGCTCCGGTTCGGTTCCCATTTACCTACTAGCATAGAAGTATCAGGTCATGCGCTGAAGGAGAGGGGGGTTGGGGCGTCTGGCGCCGGTCGGCGGTCTGAGCCCAAATTCTATGGAGTGGGTATGCCTCTAAAAACGCTCGAAAATCTCAAAAATCGCACATTTTCGCTAAAAATCGTCAAAAAATCGTACTAATACTAAGTAATAAGTAATAAGTACTGTTTTACAGGCGATTTTGGCAAGTTTTGTTTCTGAAATTGTAAAAAATCGCAAAAATTTGGTAAAAAAATTAGTTGCCGGCAAATCGGATGGGGGTTGGAAAAATGGTCTCGGGGGTCACCATCAGGAGGGTCGGGCTGGCCTCATTCGGGCAGGCCCCCAGACCCCTGTTATGTGTATGCCTACTAGCCATCACCGGCTTTTGATGATCTGGGCTGGGCTTTATGTCGACTACTCTACTTCCGGTCGCTTCGATAGGTTTCCAACCCGTAAACAACCGCTCTTGAAGATGCCGGGGCCGCCGTGACGCATGGAATAGCGTAAACTACCCATGGCCGAGACGCGACAGTTCATGTATGTGTAACAATATTTATTTCTATATTTTAGTGGGGCGCAGAAAGCCTAAATTTTTGGATCGAACCACCTAAAACCACTACAGAAGACCTGGATTTTTGGCTGAGCGATACATACAAAATACTGAACAGGGATCAGAAGGATGCCTGTCCAACGTGGAGTGTTAAAGGATCTGCCGTAAAATATAGCCAATGTTTTGCTCTGCACAGTCAGATTTGCTTGATTGGTAGGTTTGGTGCAATAATATTTTTGGTTTATATCGTTTAAATCAGTGCAAACAGTATCACGGATCAAAATCCCACCATACTTTCCCATACAGAATATTATTTTGTTCTCAATTTCAGAGCAAAGCTACTCTAACAAAACAGAACTTGATGAAGTAAAGTTTATCCAAGAGGACAGCGATGCAATGAAAGCCAGGTAGTTAGTAGTTTACAGTTTTATTGTACAGTCCAGTGTGGTGCATTTTGAAAATTTGAAACTAGGTAAAGTAATACTAGGTAAAGTTGTCACCTAAAAAACTAGGTAAAGTAATACTAGGTAAAGTTCTCAGCCAGGGATGTGAGGTGGGAAAAAAACACCGGAAAAAAACTGTTTTTTTCCGGAAAAAAACCGGTTTTTTTCCTAAGGGTCGGAAAAAAACATAAATCGCGGAAAAAAACTCAAGCTAAAAATAGCTAATTTACGTCATTTTTCGTTTAAAAAATGGACTTTTGCTATGTATAATAGGCCATACTGACTCAAAACTGTTAGAAAAACAACAAAAAACACCAAATTTGGCATGAAAAAACAAAAATGCAAACTGCTGTGAGAAAATTTGCATATAGCGTTATTTATGGAACCTGTCAGGCACTGTTTCATGCCTGTTTCGTGATTTATATCAATGTAACACGTGTATTTCTGGTCTAACAAGACTGAGGAAGGCGCTAGAAAGCCTTAGAATCATAAAACCAGGCTAGGATATCGAGAACTTGAGCTGGAGTTTTTTTCCGCGATTTAGGAAAAAAACCGGAAAAAAACCGGAAAAAAACTGGAAAAAAACAGGCCGAGGTTTTTTTCGGAAAAATATACAACCCTGTTCTCAGCTATGAAACTAGGTAAAGTAATACTAGGTAAAGCCCGGAAAAACTAGGTAATACTAGGTAAACCTAAAACGCTCGAAATCAAGTCAAAATCTTATTTTTGGTTCAATAGAACAATAATGAAGTTAGTGGAGCTAAAATTTACGAAATTTGACACATTTCAAGTAAATATTTGAATTTTATTGATCAAGTAAGTCATAAACTCATTCTCTGGGCCACTGTAATTGTGGGAAAGCCGGAAATTTGAAGGTTTGCTTACTGAAAAAGCCACGTAAAACTGAAAATATCAAACTAGGTAAACTTGTGCTACCTAGAAGTACCTAGTTATGTGGATTTAAAACTAGGTAAAGTAAAACTAGGTAAAGTAAAACTAGGTAAAATAGAGTAACCAGCAACTAGGTAAAGTAAATCTAGGTACTTTTCCCGAATATTAACTAGGTAATACTAGGTATACCTAGTTACCTAGTTACCTAGATAAAAAGTGCACCACACTGGTACAGTCAGGCATTTAACGCCGTTTATGGTATTGCATTGGCACTGGTACAGGCACCAGTGTCAAGGTAAGGGTATTATGTATGGTGCCAGCAGGGATGGATATTTTTCCGAAAAAACCTCGGCCTGTTTTTTTTCAGTTTTTTTTCGGTTTTTTCAAAAAACGCGGAAAAAACTCTAGTTCAAGTTCTGGGTATCCTAGCCTGGTTTTATTATTCCTAAAGCTTTCTAGCGCCTTCCTCAGTATTTTCAGACCAGAAATACACATGTTACATAGATATAAATCACGAAACAGGCATGCAACAGTGCCTGACAGGTTCCATCAATTAATGCTATATGCAAATTTTCTTACAGTAGTTCGCATCTTTGTTTTACCATGCCAAATTTGGTCTTTTCTGTTGTTTTTCTAGCAGTTTTGAGTCAGCCTGGCCTATTATACATGGCAAAAGTCCATTTTTAACAGAAAATGACACACACCAGCTATTTTTAGCTTGAGTTTTTTTCTTTATGTTTTTTTCCAACCCTTAGGAAAAAACCGGTTTTTCTATGGAAAAAAACACCGGAAAAAAACACACCTTACATCCCTGGGTGCCAGGACCATAAAGGGCATTGTTAAGTGCCTGACTGTCTTAGGCTACAGTGGGAAAATATCGAAATTTTTAAAACATATTAATATAACTATACATATATGTTTTTCGCCAATCAAACATATAAATAACACATATAGTTATATGTTTCCGAAAATTGAATATGCACATATTTTTAAACATAAAACATATTTGTGTAAAAGTCGCTTATTCACTTATATTTTGTCTTGATTTTCGATAATTCAAACTTGAGATTCTGAATTTCCTGTTTAAAACGGTTTGCAACAATTTAGATAGCATTCAATAAGTTTAAGTGAAAGTCAGATTTTGGAAAAGTTTACTGTCAAACAGCAACCAAAAGTCTTGAAATCATGAATTCCTATAGCAAAAATACAGTATAGATAAAAAAAAATGTCCCATCGCTTTTTCGGCCTTCACTCAAACGTTTCGTTCTCAGTCAATTCTTTACCGATTTGGCTCAAATTTTCAGCAAAAATTACCAACATGGTTGGCTAAATATTCTGCAAGTTTGGTGCGAAAATTCCAAAGGAAAAAATTTTTTTGAACCAGAAAGTGAAAATCATAGTGGTCTGTGTAAATTCAAATTTCCCGCGTAATTACGGCGCTATCGCTTAGATAGTTGCAGCAATTATCGGGCGGACATTTGGTCATAACATATTCAGACGGCAGCCCTCTGGCTTAAGGGACACTAAAATTGGGGAATTTTAAAAACATGATCGAAAATCCCATAGTTAAGAAATCTGTACATTCTGGAATCAAAGCACTGAATCAGTTGTCAATCAACACAGATTGTAGCAGGAAGTTCGACAAATGAATGAACCTGATATTTAAACTCTGTTTCACATCATAGAAACCTTCTCCACAGTGTTTTTAGAAAATCGAAAATCTTCTGAATTGTCATTTCACCGTTTTTACGAAGAAAAGTCACATTTTGTCATGTTTTTGAAATTCCCCAATTTTAGTGTCCCTTAAGCCAGAGGGCTGCCGTCTGAATATGTTATGACCAAATGTCCGCCCGATCATTCCTGCAACTATCTAAGCGATAGCGCCGTAATTACGCGGGAAATTTGAATTTACACAGACCACTATGATTTTCACTTTTCGGTTCAAAAAAATTTTTTCCGTTGGAATTTTCGCACCAAAGTTGCAGAATATTTAGCAACCATGTTGTTAATTTTTGCTGAAAATTTGAGCCAAATCGGTAAAGAAGTGACTGAGAACGAAACGTTTGAGTGAAGGCCGAAAAAGCGATGGGACATTTTTTTTATCTATACTGTATGTATATGTTTCCAGAAACATATTGGCCTCAAAACATATAAATACAAAACATATTTGACATGCAAACATATTGAGAAACATAAACATATATGTTTTCCCAAAAACAAACATATTTATGTTTTAAAACATATACATAAAACATATATGTTTCCCACAGTATCTTAGGCTCATAGTTACATGTAACAGGTCATCCGCTGATGGGGTAGGGAGTTTCGTGGTTCTGGCGCTTGGGTCTACTGGGTAGGACAGGCGGTTCGGTAGTAAAAGCAATCAGCAATGATTAATTCGGTTAAAATACAGCTAAAAAGTGCTGTTTTTACAGTCGATTTTAGCTATTTTGGTGCCTGAAATTTTAAAAAAAATTGCAAAAATTTCTTGAACAATTAGTTGCCAGAATAGTCGGAGGGGGTCGGAAAAATTGTCTCAGGGGTCTGGCCTAAGTCGCTTGGTCTGTTTGTTATGTGTATGTTTGGGTTGTACGGAAAGTTAAAAATCTTATATTGGAGGAAGTACTAAGGGTAGTATAATCGTTTCAATATTTTCTGTTAAATAATTTAGCCATAGAGACATTGTAGATCGTACTGCACCAAAGTGAAATGCATGCAGAAGCAGTTGCTCAACGGCTCCACCTGGTTCCAAGCCTCCTTCAAGTGTCAATTCCCAGTTCTGCAGCTGCACATGGAACTGGAGCAACAAAACGTCTCTGCCAAACAGTTTATATACTTGTTTACCAACTTTGAGCTCGATTTCTACTGTCAATCTGATTGCAGCTTCGTAGGCTTGTTAGGCATGTACAAGTCTTTTCTGCAAGCTCGCTATAGCACAGCTGGCTACCTTGGCATTATACACGGTGCCCAATACAACTGGGTAGGCGCTGCCGAGCAATTTCACCTGATTTTTGCTTATTTTGCTCTAATTTCCATCTTCCCACTCACTTACTTCAACCTGTCCATAATGTGGGTCTTACTTACTAAAGACAATGCCCCAGGCGCGGCTCTGTACTTTCACCTTTTCGAGATTTTGACTGACTTCTTAATCAACCTGGTTAACTGTCTCGATAGAGTACTAGAGTTTCCTGGACTCACAATTCAGTACTTTGTCAGTTGTGGAGCACTTAGTTGGCGTAGACCGATCGCTAGACAGCTGAGATACCGACTTTGGGTGATGGATAAGAACTACGGGTACCGCGGGACTTGGGCTGGCAGCATATTTCTCGACTATTTATCAGCCTTGAATCAGTATTTCTTACTAGCGCTGGTTTTGGATCGTTTGTATTGTTTTCTACGACCTTTTCACTACCACAAACTGAACATGAGAGCCCGTTCGGGAAAGGTTTCAATTTTTCTTATTCTCTTCTGTCTTCTATTTTACCTACCTGTCATGCTGGGAATCGGGATGGGACTGTGGTATGGCGATACTGACTACCCGACCTGGCGAAAATGGTACATCTTTTATTACTATCAAAACTTTGCTATTTGGGATAGCTCTCTGTACCTTATAGCAGTAGTTGGCCAATTAATAGGAGGGGTAGTGACCCAATATTTTTACCGAAAGTCGCTCAAATCCCATTCGGAAATGTGCGCCCAGTCTGAGAAGGAAAGATTAGCACAGGAGCGCGAGAAGCGTAACCTTCTAGCCGGAACGGTGTTTCTGAATATTGCCATATTTATGCCGGTTAGTGCACTGGAAACCCTAATCTATGAGTGGGATGCACTAAGCGCATATGGACTCTATGCCTACCTGGCGCCGATAGCGAGATCTGTGTGTTTCTATTTGAACGGCACTGCATGTGTGGTGGTGCATATTTTGTTCACCAAAACCTACAGAGATGCGTTCAAGAAAAGCGTACTGGCTAAAATTCTAGCTTCGATTAGATCGGCTCTGAAGCTGAAGCCTAAAGTGGCTCCCAAAAGCATAACTAGAGTTGCGCCTAGAAACTGACTGATTACCCCGGGAGCGGAAAGAGCAAGCATAGGTGATCCGCCGATGGGGGGAGGGGGTTGACACTAAAAAACGCTCACAATCGCAATTTTTTGGCTAAAAATCGCTAATTTATGGTGAAATACAGCTAAAAGTGCTGTTGGCAATTTTTGTGTCTGAAATTGCAAAAATCGCAAAAGCTTGCTCAAAAAATTACTTGCCAGAAAAAGCGGAGGGGGTGGGAAAAATTGTCTCAAGGTGGGGTCCCCATTGGGGGGTCTAGCCTAAGTCGAGTGGGGGCAGACTCCAAGACCCCCAGACCCCCATGTTACATGTATGGGAAAGAGTATAAACATCGCTTTAAAACTACTTAAAATCAGCGTAGGACATTGATTGATCAGCGGTAGGACATTGACAAGTACCTAGTGTGCGTGTCTTATCGTGTTGTACTCTGTACAATAAATTTAAACAAACAAACAAAATCGTATTTTACTAGTGGATTTTTGTGTTATTATACTATAGCAAAATAACAGTACTGTTTTACAGCTAATTTTAGCAATTTACATGTCCAAAATTGCGCCCTAGAAAAATCGGAAGGTTGTAAAAATATCATTTTGAGGGAGGTCCGGTCTGGGGACAGAGCGACTTGGCCTAGTCTCTGGGCATGGCACAAATTTGATGTTCAACCGCGTTCTTAGCCTATTACTCTGGGACGTAGCATCGAACTGCGCTTTTTGTACGATTTTCGAAATCTGTGAGTCACGACGGATCCATTTTTTTCTTTGTCTCGGCTAAACAACCCCTACTTTTGAGGGGTGCCTGGCGCTCTGAGGGCTTGACCGGGCCTCATACTTTGGGCAAGTCAGGTTTTGACATATAGTACTTGTGTGCATATGTAAAAAATCGATGACGTGGCCCTGACCGGTTGTGGGGAGGCACCCTGAATTCTGTTAGATGTTGCATTCTAAGTTTATATAAGTCACCACTTCTACTTACAGTAGTTTTTATGTGTAAGTTTTTCTGCATATGTGTTTGTCTTTATATCAAGGTGGAACTGATTGATGCTGTGTATACCTGCTTTTGTTTTGTGATTTTCAGTGTTTGTCTGTTGTATGTAAATCGTTGGTGATGGTGAGATATACTTGTATGTAGTGTCTAATTTCCTGATAAGAATAGAATGCTTTTGCTGCATTTGTCTAAGGCTAAAAGAACAAATTTATTCACAATATCCATAATGACAACGTCTTCACAAATTATTTAACGCAGCACAACATAACAACATAACATAAGAACCGTTTTCCCAGTTAATTATTTCACATTTACATTACATCAAAACAACAACTTCCACTAAAACAATTAGAGTACTGTTAAAAATCCAAATTCCACTTCAGAAATTGTATAGAACTGAGAGTAAACGATTGGCTTTAGATATATAATATTATATATATAATAAAAATATGGAAAAGATTTGTGACTCAGTACTAATATGGTGCAATAGGTACCTGTGCAACATCTAAAATTTAGTTCATTTTATTCTATCATACAACACATGTATAAACGAAATTCAACCACGGCATGAGCCTTAGGCTTAAGCTAAGATTTGGCCATCTGGGTGGTTGGTTGGGACCCTTATTCCATGGCTGGGGGCATTTTTACCTAGAATCGATCCATAGAACAGAAAACAACTGGCGTTAGTAAGCCATAAGCGCAAGACACGATGCACATAACTCAGAGCTAAAGTTGATATTCTATTCTTTACATCTTGGATACTGACACCAACAAACAAACCCACGTTATTAATATATTCCCTATTGTGATGGGGAATACTTTGCAGAGATTTATTTCACATTTACATTACATCAAAACAACAACTTCCACTAAAACAATTAGAGTACTGTTAGAAACCCGAATTCCACTTCAGAAATTGTTTAAAACTGAAAGTAAACGATTGGCTTTAGATATATAAAATAATATTATATAATAAGAATGTGGAAAAGATTTGTGACTCAGTACTAATATGGTGCAATAGGTACCTGTGCAACATCTAAAATTTAGTTCATTTTATTCTATCATACAACACATGTATAAACGAAATTCAACCGCGGCATGAGCCTTAGACTTAGCCTCAGATTTGGCCATCTGGGCGGTCGGGACCCTTATTCCATGGCTGGGGGCATTTTAACCTAAAATCGATCCATAGAACAGAAAACAACTGGCGTTAGTAAGCCATAAGCGCAAGACAAGATGCACACGACTGAGACGTATTCAGCAGTGTCGTGGCGATTGCCTTTGCGCGGGGTGGGTTTGTTGGCTAGTTGGGGTTTGGAGCTAAAGTTGATATCCTATTCTTTACAACTTGGATACTGA
Organism: Sabatieria punctata; assembly: GCA_030248155.1. Classification (NCBI taxonomy): domain Eukaryota; kingdom Metazoa; phylum Nematoda; class Chromadorea; order Araeolaimida; family Comesomatidae; genus Sabatieria; species Sabatieria punctata. The sequence goes on from JASANB010003299.1 coordinate 51,798, forward strand.
CACCAACAAACCCACGTTATTAATATATTCCCTATTGTGATGGGGAATACTTTGCAGAGATATATTTCACATTTACATTACATCAAAACAACAACTTCCACTAAAACAATTAGAGTACTGTTAGAAACCCGAATTCCACTTCAGAAATTGTTTAGAACTGAGAGTAAACGATTGGCTTTAGATATGCAAAATAACATTATATCATACAACTCACTCACTAAACAGTTGTTTGATTTCTGTTGGATTTTAAGAAAACACAGTGCAATTTTTAATATAGTTTGTTTAAAAACAAGGTAACGTTAAATTAAATATTTACTTTAATAAAGGTTGCAACAGCAAACGCAAAAAATACAAATTTAATGAAAAGAAACCTCACACCATCTCCATGCTTTGAAATAAAATAAGTTTTCAAAAACAACAACATTCAATTCAATGTAAAATCAGTTAACCTCTACGAGTATTGGATGGAACTACCACAGGTTTGTTACGTTTCAGAAGCGCCACTACTTTCACGCATAATTTGGCCAGCCACGTTTTCTTGAATGCTTGCTTATAAGTTTTGGTGAAGATAATGTGAACAATCAGACAAACAGAGCCATTCATATAAAAACAAACAGTTCTAATGATAGGTCCCAGAAATGCCAGATCATCATAATCTGACAATGCGTCTAAGTTATAAATCAGCTTCTCAACCACATTAGCCGGTATAAATATAGCGATATTCAGAAAAACAGTGCCCAGAAGTAGATTTCTTTTCTCAGACTCTCGAGCCGTTCTTTCCTTCTCGTTTCGCGCAGTCATAGCAGCTTGGCCAACCAGGAATTTTTTATAGTAGTATTGTACAAAAATTCCTCCAATTATTTGTCCTACAACCGCAGTCAGATACAGTCCACTATCCCAAATTGAGAATTGATCATAGTACCAGTAGTACCATTTTCGCAGACTCAAAAAGGAGGTGTCAGCGTACCCCAAGCCAATGGCTCTTCCTATGATGAGGGGAAGATAAAAAATAAAACAAGAGATCAACAGAAATATTGAAACCCTTCGCGAACGGGTTTTCTTCTTCATTTTGCGGTACTTAAAAGGTCTGGCCAAAGAGTCCAATCTATCTAAGACAAGAGCCAGCAAAAAGTATTGATTGACAGCCGCTAAGTAGTCCATCAACAGCAACCCAGGCCAGTGACCCCGATACCAATGGGATCTATCCAATACCCATCGTCGGTAGTTAAGCTCCCTAGCTAAAGGATTTCGCCAGCTAACCAGACCGCAGCTAGCGAAGTATTGCGTAAAAATTCCAGGAATTTCTAGCACTCTATCTAGACAGTTTACTAGATTGATGAAAAAGTCGCTGATGATCTCAAAAAGATGGAAATAAATTGAGGCCCCCAAGTCTTTGTCTTTCTTTAGCATCTGGTGCATGACAGAAAGATTGAAATAGGTGATAGGAAAGATGGAAAATATCACAATACAAGCAAAAATTAGATGAAATTGGTCTGCAGTCCCTAGCCAGTGGTACTTGGTGCCATGAAACAAGCCCAGGTACCGGTCAGTGACAAAACGGGTTTGTATGTAAGATCTGTACATGCCTAACAACCCTATGAAGCTGCATTCAGTCTGACAATGCAAATCTAACTCAAAATTGGTGAATAACTTGATCAGTTGTTCGCTAGAGATGTTGTACTGCTCCAAGTTCATGTGCAATTGAAGTAAAGGAAATTTGCAGCTGAAAGACGAGTTGAACCAACCGAAGCCTTTCATCAAATGTTTCTGCATGCATTTCAGCTTTGAACAGTATGATCTGGAAAGCCTAAAATGTAGTTGGAGTAACCTAAGATAGGGCTCACTTCAGTTGCAGAGGACTATCCTCTTGTGGCAAGGTGGTTAAGAACTTTGCAAGATTTGCGTCTGACTTTTGATCTAAAATTAATGAGAATTATATAACAGAAATTATTAGAACAATAAAAAGATGAAACCAATACCAATCATGCAAATCTGTCCCTGTAAGCCAAAGCATTGAGTATATTTTGCTGCCTGACTTTCACTGCTCCAGAATGGACAGGTAGCATAGCCTCTGGATGAAATGTTGTACTCATTACTGAGCCACATAAATGGGGAATGCTCGGTAGGAATGTCCAACCAGTAATCTGACTTTATTCCAAGCTGAAAACAACGTGAATGATTTTCTGAAAGGAACGAACGTCAAACGAACGAAGGAATGAATGAACGAACGAACAAACGAATGAACGAACGAATGAACAAACAAACGAACGAACAAACGAATGAACGAACGAATGAACGAACAAACGAATGAACAAACGAACAAACGAATGAACGAATGAACGAACAAATGAACGAATGAACGAACAAACAGACAAATGACGAACCAACCATCGAACCAACGAATGAACAAACAAACCAATGAACAAATGAACAAACCAACAAAGGAACGAACGAATGAACAAACGAACGAACGAACGAATGAACGAACGAACGAACGAACGAACGAACAAACGAACGAACGAACGAACGAATGAACGAATGGATGAACGAACCAACCAATGAACCAACGAATGAACAAACAAACCAACGAACAAATGAACAAACCAACAAACGAATGAATGAACAAATGAACGAACCAATGAACGAACAGATGGATGGACAAATGGATGAACAAACGAATGAATGAACCAACGATCGAATGAACCAACCAACCAATGAATGAACGAACAAACGGAGGAACCAACGAACAAATGAACGAACGAACCAACGAACGAACGAACCAATGAACGAACAAATGAACCAATGAATGAACGAATGAACGAACCAACAAACGAACCAACGAACGAACCAACGAATGAACCAACGAATGAACGAACCAACGAACCAATGAACGAACAAGCGAACCAAAGAAACCAACGAACGAATGAACAAATGAATGAATGAATGAATGAACGAACGAGTGAACGAATGAACAGATGGATGGATGAATGGACGAACGAACGAACAAATGAACCAACCAACGAATGAACCAACCAACCAACCGACGAATGAATGAACAAACAAACAAACAAACGAATAAACAAACAAATAAATGATGACCAAATAGATAACTGAATGAAAGAAAGAAAGAAGAAAATAGTTAACCTGGCCTGACCTGAATTGCTGTAGAAGAATTTTCAGGCAGACCACCACCAATATTACTGCAAAGTGTATGCGAATTTTGCCATGTGTCCAGTCGATTCAGAAAGTGAATGAGACAAAAGTTTCCAATGCTTGTAGCTTTTGTGCTCAAAGAACTGTACTGTTGGCAGCTCTCCTTATCTATAAGAAATTAGCTTAGAAGGGCACAATTGCGAATAATTTCGTTGTACGTTGTCCTGTAGAATTCAATGTTTCCACTGAGGTCAAACCTGGCAGATCTAAACGACCTTACGATGTTTGATATCTGGACAGATTAAAAACCAAATTACCAAATTGGCAAGCTGCCAGGCCAGCAGGGCGGCTGCATGCTACTTTGCCCACCAGAGATCTATGATAGTATGCTGAAAATGCAATAAAGAATGCGCTTATTAAACAGAATCGTTACCATACATGGTATAATATCATAAAGTGGGCAAGTCTCATTCTTTTCATTATTGCTGGGTTGCAACCAGTACGGAGGGTAGTCTGTGTACTTGTTCTATAAATAATTTGCATAGAACAGGACAAACTTCGAATTATTCTTAGTACTTTACGAGACTTCAAAACAGTTCGGTGCCATTCGCTGAAAAAAACAGTTGTAAACAGTGAAGCAAGTTAGAAAAGCATTTACTTAATCAACAGAGGACTAGGTCTCGGCGAAAGATACACCAATTTATTGAGAATTTTTGTGTTGCTCTCGGCAATTAAATGTCCACCCACGCTAGCACAGAGATCGTAAGCATTGAACCAGCTTAGCAAGCCAGTGCCAAATATGAGGCAGAAGTTCGAACCCAGTACAGCCGAAGATGGTACCGAGTTATTAGCCACTCTACAATGCCGTTCCAAATCTGGAAGTGTGAATGTTAACTACATATAGGCCGGTTCACAGTTTCTGTCATACCAAAGAGATTATTAAGTTGAACAGACAGAACCGTCGAGGAGAAATGAATCAAGAAGGATATCGACAAGAATTTCATGAGCTGCGCTGACTTTTGCAGCTAGGTCAAAAGCGATTAACACATACGTGTTTTGTTCGGCTTAGCTCATTAGGCTGTCAATTAGTCAAGCCAGGTGCTAGTCTTGTTTTGCTCTGCTCAATTTTTCTAATTAAAAATTTAATTGATCAACGCTTTGGTTAGAACGTTTTTGAAAGGAACATTCACAAAAATCAATTGTCTGAGAAATACGCCCCTCAAATAGCGGCCCCTGGAAGATTATTTGGAAAGCCTTTGCAAATAAGCGCGATGAGCGGTTATTCAGATAAATCATTTTATCCTCGAAGAGACAAAAATTAAGGTATGCTGAAACATCGGCTAAAACCTCAAAATTCACTAATTCAAATTGCAGATAAGAAGCGCTCAGCCAGAGAGCAGCTGCCATTTTGAAATAAGCACCAATGCACAGTACAGTACAGCTGTACTTTCCAGATATGTAGCCACCCCTGGGCGCTTATTTAGATTATAATTGAATTTGTGAAAAGAGTCAAAACTAAATCAACGCCTATGGGTGCTTTTCTGAGAAACCCGGTATATAGGATCGATTCTGTAAATAAAAGCACAGTTTTCTATGCTTTCCATTGTCTCTTCAGCTAAGTTAATCGAAAAAGAATTGATCTTTCGCATTGCATCTCAATTTTTAAACAAAGCTAATATAATTGGCGCGCCAGGCAGAGTCCTCTACGTACACTTTAAAAATATCTAGAAACTTCTTCCTATCTCCTTTCTTTGTCACACAGACCTAATTGTAGGAAAAGTTGTTCTAAATAAAATTTCTTAACACTATACATATTAACTATATTGTAACTGATTTCACTTTGCTCACAACTCTGACACTCAGATATGCCTGCTTGCTCAGGCATGAATGACAAAAGGACCTGAATCTGCTTAATAAACCTACATAACAGTCTCTCCTTTACAAGAAATTCGCTTTAACTATGCAGCTTTAGTTTCTTTCTACATGGCTAGCCTCTGTTCGAATGCAGTTTTTTCGAATTTTAGTTCAGTCGAAGTCATTTTATTATAAATTTCCAGAGAAAAATGCTTCTAGTACCCAAAACTTTGAGTGCATTTTAGAATGTACGATTAAAATGCTATTAAAATTGTTATTTAGTATTACGGATACCACATAGCCATGTCGAAATTACATAAATACAACCAATTCGGTGGTACTAAACAAACCAGACACCAATGTTTAACCAATATTTGAAATGAATGCATAAAAATAAATAAGATCACATTTCACAATAAAATCACAACGATTAGGCACTTCCACTTTTTACACTAGCCGAATCACCTAGAAAGATAGACAATAGAAAAAATGGCACAAATTTCAGTAGTAAGAGAAATCGCTTACTGGCCACTTCTTTCTCTTTCGGAATGATTTCCAGTCCGCCAACGTCGGTGCGGAAGAAAATTCGCGCAGACCGCAGAGAGTAAGAGACCAATTCGAATTCCTGTGTTTTATTTAAATCAATTTTCACAAAACCTTCAAGCGAAACAGAAAAAAAACAGACCTTCTTGTAACGCTCCATTCGCATTAACTTCAACGTCATGGCCTGGTCAAACTTATCGTCCTGATCTGCCCCTCGTTTGCCGGCCGATTTTTTGTCCACCGATATCTGGGCCTACAATAGGTAAAAATTACATATTGCAGCACCTACCGTAGGTAAATGTTTAGACTGGGTCTACAGTACGTACAGCAAATGAAACTGCCTACAATAGGTAAATTTAGACTGTGCCTACAATAGGTAAAAGAACGTTTACACTGGGTCTACAGTGGGTACAGTAAGTAAAGGTGCCTACAATAGGTAAAAATTTGGATCGGACCAACAATATGAAAAAGTTTAGGCTTGACCTACAATAGGTAAAAATGCCTACAATAGGTAAAATTGCATTTCAGCACATACTGAAGATAAAAATTTGGATTGGACCGAAAAGAAGTTTAGACTTGACCTACAATAGGTAAAAGGGCCTACAATAGGTAAAATTGCATTTCAGCACATACCAAAGATAAAAATTTGGATTGGACCTAAAAGAAGTTTAGACTTGACCTACGATAGGTGAAGTTTGCACTGGGTCTACAGTAGGTACAGTAAGTAAAAGCCTACAACAGGTAAAAGTTGCATTTCAGGACCTATGAAATTTGAATTGGACCAACAATATGTTAAAGTTTAGACTTGGCCCACAATAGGTAAACGTTTACACTGGGTCTACAGTACGTACAGTAAGTGAAACTGCCCACAACAGTAAATTTAGACTGCGCCTACAATAGGTAAAAGAAGATAAAAACCGGAACTTGTGCTACCTTTTCTTCAGTACATTTCGAGTAAATGGAATCGAACCAATGCAAGGAATCGAAATCTTCATACTGCTCCAGCAGCTTGAGAATGTAGGCCACGCCTTTAAATGAACTCTTTTCAAATGAAAACATCATAAACAAACAAACTCAATTAGTCCTACCCATCGAGAATCCATCATCAGTAAATGTGGCCTCTCCGTAAGTGCCTTTCTTGCCAATTCGTTCTTTGCAACTCAGTAAGTGGTCAACAAAGTTAACAGTCTAAATTTGATTATGAATAGCTTTGAATACACCTATACAAGTTGTCACCAGAGGAGGCACGATCATGTAGAACAACTTCAAGTGTGAATATTTCTCATAGTTTCGAAATTCAGTTGAAAACACGTCAACCAGTAGCTGAAACCAAGCAAAGGTCCCTTCTGTTTTATTGCGTTGCATACTTTGAAGTATTGCGTGCCTTCCGAAAAGTTGGTGACCAGATTAGAAACGAGTGAATCGAAGTTAGCAGCCGCTTCACAGGTCAACTCGGAGAACCGGGCCTCCTGACACAGCGGCGCCAGTGGTACAATGTCGTCCAAATCGGGAATAAATTGGATGGCCTGACTGCAACACTCCAAACCACCGGCGCGAACCAACCGAACGTAACCCAATGCGTTGCCTAAATTTTTATGTAGGTATACCATTTACCCTCATATGCTTCGACTCACTGTAATCTTTCTATTGGTCAATCAATTTGGCTGAAATTTTAACAGAGCATGCACAGCTCCTCAGGATTTCTACTCTCAAAAAGTTATCCAAGTCTGTCAGTTCAACCACTGGTTATGCACTTCACATGTTCACTTTGACGGGGAACACATGGAAGTACATAACCAGTGGTTGAAGTGGCAGTCTTGGATAACTTTTTGAGAGTAGAAATTCTGAGGATCTGTGCATGTTCTGTTAAAATTTCAGCCAAATTGATTGACTAACACAACGGTTACAGCAAGATGAATGTGATGATAGATAAGTGGCTGACTGACTGACTGACTGACTGACTGACTGACTCACTGACTGACTGACTGACTGACTGACTGACTGACTGACTGACTGACTGACTGACTGACTCACTGACTGACTCACTGACTGACTGACTGACTGACTGACTGACTGACTGACTGACTGACTGACTGACTGACTGACCGACTGACTGACTGACTGACTCCGTGTATGTTTTGCAAGTCTATAATGGATAACCAACCAATTTGAGTGATCAAAATTCTGAACTGATCAAGGTAGGTCAGCCCAGCGTCATTCACTCCCAACTTGCGAATGCCACGATTGAACCGTTCGGCCCGTTGCACTGGGTACTAAAAAACTGATTTGATGTGGTATTTTTAATGTAGGTTTTAAGCACCTTTCTGTTCAAGTCTTCGGTGTTCTCTCTGAAGTAGCGGCAATCTTTGATTAGTTGTGACTTTATGTGGTCGTCATAGAGAAACTGGGAGAAAATGTAGAATTTCTTCTTCAGAAATTGGTAGGTGTAGTTGACCTGCAAATCTGATGTTCGTTTGTTTGGTTTTTGTTCATTCTTGTTTCTTTGTTTGTTTGTTTGTTTGTTTGTTTGTTTTTGTTTCTTTGTTTGCTCATTTGTATTTGCTTGTTCGTTGGTTCGATTTTGTCAGTCAGTCAGTCAGTCAGTCAGTCAGTCAGTCAGTCAGTCAGTCAGTCAGTCAGTCAGTCAGTCAGTCTGTCTGTCTCTGTCTGTCTGTCTCTGCTTCTTGTCTGTTTGTTTGTTTGTTCATTTGTGCAGTTGTTTGGTGCAATATTGTGTTGTTCAATCATTATGTTTCTTTGGTTATTTGTATTACAGAATGATTAATTAGACTACCTACAGCTGACAGACATCAACATAAATAAATAGGTAAGGTATAATAATAAAAGATACCGTAGTATTCATGATACCAGTGCCATGCGTCCTAATAGAATTGGACACGTGTCTCACATTCAGAGTGTTCAAATGTTTGCTCTTGCTGTCTTTCTCAATAAAGCACTGAAGAAACAAAGAGAAAAGATTATAAAAATTCAGCCCAATTCACCTGCGTGTTGAGGTTGTAGTTAAACTTGGCCACAAAAACGTGAATATTGCGCATAACTTCCAGCACATCTAATCCCTGCTCCAGCGTCTGACTGGGCAAATGAGCTTCAGTCAAGTAGAGTCCGTACTTCTGAGCCGCCAGTTGTCTCATTTCAGCATAGGTTTTCCAGTCTCTAAGCGCTACCGTAGTCAAATTGTAAAACGTTCTGTCGAGATATCGTTCGACGAAGCCTAGACAAGGTAACATTCTGAGAAAAACTATTCCAGAGAACTGATCTGCTTTACGTTTTATGTCAATCGTGTGTTGATTGAAGAGTAGCGAAGGCAAATTCAAAATGGGCGCCAAATCGACCAACGGCTGACCTTTGAATGGGTTTCGGTCGTTCAGCTGGAGATGTGTGTGGATCGATAATCGAAGATCCGTCTCCACTGCCTCGCACAGTTTGGATAAGAACGACTTAATGCAATTTTTTGTATTTTTTAAGATGAAAAATTTGTTTTACTCAACTAGGCAAAACAACATTTAGCTAAATTTTACATACAAGTTTTACATTTTGCAATTAGTCAGGCACTTAACGCCGTTTATGGTACCGACACCATATATGGTACCGGTACCATATGGTACCCCCACGTTCGGGGCCTGTGGTGGTACCATATAAGGTACCGGTACCATATAGTACCATATGGTACCCCTACCTTCGCGTTGTTACCGGTACCAGTACCATAATATGGTACCACTCTGTTCAGATTTCGTACCATATATGGTACCGGCATCCATGGCCATGGGTAGGGGTACCATATATGGTACCACCAACGTCGCCGAACGTGGGGGTACCATATATGGTGCCGGCATCTTATATTGTGGTCTTATAAACGGCGTTAAGTGCCTGACTGTATAAGGGCGGGCAAAAATTACGTAATCGCATGAGGGGGGTTCGCCAAATCATAAATATTTATTACAGTGGAGGGGGTTGGCGATTTTATTACGCAATTTTTTCAGTGCAGAAATCACTAAAATGTCCATAATTATAATTGTTTTTATGTACAGTACATGTAGTCTCGATTAGAAGTCATTGGCTTACATTTTCTCAATTCACTTAGATGAACGTTTAGATTAGACGGCAGCTACCGTTTAAGTTTCTTTCTTGCCATTTTCACAGAGTCTGTTTTCGGCAAGAATGTCACTGTTTCTCTAAAAAAGTTTTGCCCAGCTTCTGACAAAGTGAACAAAAAATTCCGTTTTTCGCGGGCGAAATTTTCACAGTTAATCTATAATGTTCATACGTTTGTAGTAGCAAGGGGGTCTGAGGTCTACTCCCAGCCGACTTAGACCAGCCCCCGATCAGGATCCAATTTTCTGAAAAGTATTTTTTCAGCAAATTTTTTTGCAATCTTTTAGAATTTCAGACACTAAAAACTGCTAAAATCACCGGTAAAACAGCACTTTTTAGCTGCACTTAAGGTCAAATGAGCCATTTTTTCACCAAAATTGGCAGTAATCACGATCTTTGAGCGTTTTTTTAGTACCCTATCCATCCCCTCTAGAATTTGGGTTCAGAGTGCCAGCGGCCGGCGCCAGACTCCCCAACCCGCCCCTCCCCCTCCGCAATCGGCGGATGACCTGTATGTTACTGTATTTTGTTAACTTAATGATTTTTTTACAATTTTCTCTCAATGTCCGTCGAAAATCAAGCGTACCTGTTCAAAAATCTCTACTATTTCCTTCTCAAAGTGCTCCAGCGCCTTTTCCTGATCTGCATGTCGGGCGCGTCTTACAATAGGCAAACAGTCATTGAGGGCGTCAGTAAATCGCTAAAAAGGTAACCGTATAAACTGGTAAAAAGTGAAGAAAAACAACAAAAACAGTGAGTACCAAGAGCCTAAAAGACTCGGCGCCGCAGTCAGTCAGAAAGTTCTCCAAGTAGACTTTGAACAGGTTTCTGTGCCAGAAAATAAAGCCGCAATCGGTGGAGTTGCTGACCCGACGACCCAGCTGAGTCAGTTCTCTTAGCTGATTCACCATCTCATCCACTTTAGTCACTTCTTCCGAACGCAGCAACTTCTGAAACCGAATACCTCTCTGGACCACCACCTAGCCAGGGATGGGTACCATACTACTAGTACCAAAATCAATCTTTGAATTTAGTACTAGTACCATACCAAACCAAATTCAAAACAGCTCCTTCTATATGTACTATACCATACCATTATCAAAATCAAACGCCTTTACCAGATAATTCTAGTACTAGAATTATGATTATTGTAAGGCCTTTTCAGTTTAGTACTAGCTTGTTGGCTATATTTATAATGCGTTTCAAATGCGTCAAAATATATTCCCAATCCTTTCTGCATGTTTTGATTCTAAAAAACTGAAGAAAGGTGGATTGAGCATAATTTCCAAAGGTTTCTATGACATTATCACTGCAAACTACCACTACTGTACCAAATTCACACCAAAAACATACCAACCAAATTCAAACTGAATTAGCTAGTACTATACCATACCATATCGAATTCAAATCGCCAACTTTATACTATACCATACCATATAAATTGAAAGTTTGAATTTGGTAGGCATCCTTGAATCTCCCCAGGTTGCGTCAATAAAGCAACTCAGCAGATTTCTTCTCTGTCTGTAGTAACCGTAAATCTCAACTGATTAGAATGCATCGTTTTTTGAGTGAAAGAGAAACAAATTCTTGAATTTTTTATTGAGATAATTTGCTTAGTAGCTGAGATACCTGCTCTCAAAATCAAAACAGAGATTTTGACAGTGAACAAGAGCAATTCGGTTGCACTTCAAAATAAAACAGATTCCCACTGCTGAGGGGTTAGCAGGCTTTACTGGTGACACACGCAAGCTTGGTTACTTCAACAGTAAAGCTCGGTTAACCCTCAGCAGTGGAAATCTGTCTTATTATGAAGTGCAACCGAATTCCTCTTGTTCACTGACAAAATCTCTGTTTTGACTTTGAGAGCAAATATCTCAACAACTAAGCAGAATATCTCAATAAAATTTCACCAATCTTTCAAGAATTTGTTTCTCTTTTATTCAAACAAGCTTCATCAATTCAGTTAAACTATACGCTTTCTACAGTAAAGAAATATCCAGGCTGTTTTCTGGGTGCAGTCTGTAGTTCCAAATTTGGCCGCCAAACTTACAGTATAGTTTCCAACGGATAACGCCAGCGAAAGTACATAGAGCCGTTGTTGTGTGACTGCAATTAGAGTTAGTGTATCAAGCTAAAAGGACAAAAAGCAACCGACTAACCGGGCCCGACCAGACTGTTCTCAGCTACGGTCAGACCGCACAACATGTCCACTTTGGAGTCGGAATACTTCTTATCGGTGCGCAACATTTCCTTGGCTGAGTTTACTAATCGCAGCACACGACCGGTCACCTGTTGGCCGATGTGAGAACAGGTCTCCAGCACCTGCGGCCAGCACCGCTCATAGCTCAACTCGATCATCTACAAACACACATCTCTCCTGTTCTTTTTGTCTCTTTCCGTTCCGGTATGTATGTACAAATGTAGGTTGAGCTTTCCTGGAAGCCTAGGCTTACAAAGCTTACACCTAAGGTTTTAATGAAAAGAGCCATTTGATTTGTTTATGGGTGGGGTTAATGGTACCTTGAGAAGCTCGACCAGACGAAATAGTGCCAGTGCAGCGGTCCTGGACATTGTTTTCTGCTCTACCAAATGCGAATTCAGTGACGTTTTGATCGCTCGACCGATAGAGTCTGCCATGGTCACGCCCTATAAAGCATGATAACCACTGTGGTAATAGGAAATTGCTAGGTAATAAGTGGACTGCTTTGGCAATAGGAAATTGCTAGGTAATAAGTGGACTGCTTTGGTAATAGGAAATTGCTAGGTAATAAGTGGACTGCTTTGGCAATAGGAAATTGCTAGGTAATAAGTGGACTGCTTTGGTAATAGGAAATTGCTAGGTAATAAGTGGACTGCTTTGGTAATAGGAAATTGCTAGGTAATAAGTGGACTGCTTTGGTAATAGGAAATTGCTAGGTAATAAGTAGAGTGCGTTGGTAATACGAAATTGCTAGGTAATAAGTGGACTGCTTTGGTAATAGGAAATTGCTAGGTAATAAGTGGACTGATTTGGTAATAGAAAATTGCTAGGTAATAAGTGGACTGATTTGGTAATAGGAAAATGCTAGGTAATAAATGGATTGCTTTGGTAATAGGAAATTGATAGGTAATAAGTGGACTGATTTGGTAATAGGAAATTGCTAGGTAATAAGTGGATTGCTTTGGTAATAGGAAATTGCTAGGTAATAAGTAGAGTGCGTTGGTAATACGAAATTGCTAGGTAATAAGTGGACTGCTTTGGTAATAGGAAATTGCCAGGTAATAAGTGGACTGCTTTGGTAATAGGAAATTGCTAGGTAATAAGTGGACTGCTTTGGTAATAGGAAATTGCTAGGTAATAAGTACAGTGCGTTGGTAATAGGAAATTGCTAGATAATAAGTGGACTGATTTGAAAACGAGAAATTCTTGGTAATAAGTGGACTGCTTTAGTAATAGGAAATTGCTAGGTAATAAGTGGACTGTTTTGGTAATAAGAAATTTCTTAGCAATAAGTGGACTGCTCTTGTAATAATAGGAAATTGCTTGGTAATAAGTTGATCGCTTTGTTAACGGGAAATTGCTCGGTAATAAGTGAAAACTTAATAGCTTTGATAACAAGAAATTCTTGGTAATAAGTTGACTGTTTTGGTAATAGGAAAATGTTAGGTAATAATTGGACTGCTTTGATAATAGGAAATTTCTAGGTAATAAGTGGACACCTTTGGCAATAGGAAATTGCTAGGCAATAAGTGGATGGCTTTGGCAACAACAAATGCTTGGTAATAAGATTACTGCTTTGGAAATAAAAAATTGCTTGGTAATAAATTGACCACTTTGGTAATAGGAAATAGCTTGGTGGTATACGTAGACTGCTTTGTAACAGGAAATTGCTTGCTAGTAACTGGACGGATTTCCTAATAGAAAATTGCTTTCATAATGGCAGGCTGAGTTCGATAATTACCAACTTCTTACCCTCATTAACAGAGCCAATCTCCTCTCCAATTCAGCATGTATATCAGCAGCGGGCCAGCGCCCGAGTACAGTCTTCATAGCAGAGGTCCACTCGGAAACGCGTAGAATAGTGCCTTGCGCATCTCTACAAACTATGTCTCACTGGCAGGTAACAGAAATAAGCCAGAGTTTACCTGGACAGAACCTGCGTCTGCTGTTGAAACATGTAGCAGCGGTAATCCAACACCATCCTGAATGTCTTGGCGTCAACTACCTTGCCCACTCCGGGAACTTTGTCCCAGAGATACTTGCAAGGAGTCCAGACTATATCTGCCACTAGATGATAGGCTGGTAGCTGCAACATGCAACCTAGCACTGATACACTGTAAGTTTTCCCACTCAACAATCACAATAAACAAAAAGAAACAATATTACAGTGTTGGTTGGCCAAAAAAACCAGAGCCCAGCTTTTTTAGTTTTCTGAATATCTTCGATCAATTTTCAACTGATTGAAAAGATTTGTGGTACTACCGAAGGCTAGGATTTAGCCAAACAAAATTCGCAAGAAATACAGTATATGTAGATAAAAATGTCTCATTGCTTTCTTGACCTTCACTCAAAGTTCTTGGGCAGTTCTAAATCGATTTGGCTCAATGTTCAGCAAAAATTAACTTGCAACTGGGTAGAAATGGTGCAAGTTCGGTGCAAAATGCTAACTGGTGTTGGTGTTATAACTCAAAGACTAAGAATCAGGGTCGTGCAGGGAAATTTTAGTTTTTCAGGTAATTCAAAGAGTATGGGTTTGAAACTTGCAGGAATGATTGGTACTGCCGTTGGGATTTGCATAACATACTGAATGGGCAGCCCTATAGCTAGTATAGTTAGGCTCTTTTTTTTGAAAAAAAGCTTTTTTTGAAGGCCCATTTCGAAAATTTTTTATTTTGTTCACAGTATAGAAATTTCGGGGGAAAATCTCTGAATTTAGCATCAGATATACATTAGCAGTGCAGTTCTATCAATTTCTTGCCTATTCTAACCCTAAAAATAGGTTTTGAAGGGCAGCAGTCACTCTGTGAGCAATGCTGCAGGTAGAATGTCGACTCTCAGGCTGTAACACTATGTTTGAACTAAAGTATCAGCTTTTGCATTTAAAGTTGCTCCTGATGCATCCTTGCATCTCCTACAAGCTATATCTCATGCAAGGAAAAAATTTTGAAAAAAAATTTCGAAACGAAAAATTTTCATAAAAAAAGCTTTTTTTGGCTTTCAAAAAATTTTTTTTACAACTCTACCTATAGCTCAAAGCACGCTAAAATGGGAGAATCTAGAAAACATGACAAAATGTGACTTTTCTTCGAACACCAGTTAAACGATGATTCGGGTTATTGCTTTTCGAAGCCATCCGAAGAAAAGTGACATTTTGTCATGTTTTTGAAATTCTCCCATTTTAGCGCCCGTTGAGCTATAGGGCTGCCCGCTCAGTATGTTATGCAAATCCCAACGACAGTACCAATCATTCCTGTAAGTTGCAGACCCATACTCCTTGAATTGCAGAAAACATTAGTTTTGTATCTTCGACACAAATCGATTAAGACCTGACCGAAAACGGAAAAGGTCAAAAAAGTGATGGGACATTTTTATCTGTACTGTATAATTGTGTCAGAAATCTCTTCATTCGATTGAAAACTGACGGAATGGCGGCCATTTTGAAGATGCTCGGAAAGCTCAAAAAAGGCCAGAGAGTGGTTTTTTGAGCAAGACTGTATTTACTCTTCTGTAGGTGTCCCAGACGAGTTTCAGCGTTTTCTTGTCGTTGTTGCGGAAGACGAAGTAGTACATAACGCAGAGGGCACAGATCTGGGTAAGCACTTGCTTGTCAGCAAAGTTCTCATCGGCTGAAAACGTTCACTTTTTGTGCCCACATTACTCGGCAACACACATGTTCAGGTCACAAAATTCGGGGCAAAGTGTGGGCAGGGGTAAAGTGAACCTCAAACTAAACTGGTAAACCTTTGCTGTATGATCAAACAGTAAACACAAACCGACCCGATTTCCTCTCCCATTTGGCCGTCAGAGATCGTACAGTGCTTGAGAATTCCTCCATCAAGACAGGGTTACTGTTGACCATCAAGGAATCGGGCCCGGTTTCGAAAGGCTGCTCCACACAATTCTTAAAATCCATAAACTAATAGTAACAGTACAGTCAGGCACTTAACGCCGTTTATGGTACCGACACCATATATGGTACCCCTACCCATGCACAGGGAAAACGTCTTTTGAGATACGGTTGCTGCGATCTGTTAACGTACAGTTACAGATCGCATAACAAGATCGCATTTAGCGTAGTAATGATGTGATAAGATAATGCGGCGCGGCGCCTCTGACTGATGATGCGTTAAATGAGATCTGCTAATGTACATTTACAGATCATCTGCAACAATCGCATTAGCAGATCAGGTTAACCGTGCTACAACAGTCAGCACTGCGTTCTGGAATGGCTTTGGTTGATTCGTATTTAACGCATTTAACGTATTAACGATGTGCTAATGAGATCTTTGTAGACAGACCGTCTTACGATAGTTAAATACTGTACGTTGACAAGCTACGGTTAATGCGGTTACAAGGCACGGTTAATGCGATGACAAGCTACGGTTAATGCGGTTACAATGTAGGATTCTAGCCTAAAGAGGGCGCTGTTATCGGGCCGACGTCGGCCCCTTATAAGTGGCGCGCCAGCGCCGTTACCTCACTTCGCTCGTTTATTTCGTTTGTGTCCCCCTGCCCGCCCTATTGTAGTTATCTTGGTTTGACCTATAAGCCCGGTAGTTTTTCGAGGCAGCCTGGTCTCGGTCTCCTGCATTCCATTTCATCGGCTTGCTATGTTCAAGTGCTCAAGATACGGCTAAAAGTCCAGAGGTTTTTGGGCCTAGGCGACCCTTGGTACAGCTGCAAGTTGGGCATTGTGAGGGCACCATGTCACCTAACCACTGCAAACCCACTGCATCTTCGGCTGCTATGCTAAGTGTTTCAGTATTACTGACAAGTCCAGCAGTTTTTGATGAGAACAAAGCCAGTTTTCCAGTGCAGCAGCGTGCGTACGTATCGTCGGTGACACTGCACCCTACAAAGCCGGGCCGATGTGACGTCATTCAGCGATATGTTGAATGGTGGGTGAGTTGGTGCAGAACGAACGGGGTCCATCCTTTTGCGACTTAAATGTCAGCTTTTTCTTGGTATCAAGCCTTCCGGAGCGTTTTAGTGGCTTTTATTGCTTATTGTTTTGCTACAAAACAGACCCAGTTTTTTCTCTTGTCTCTGCGCCCTCTACCGAAATCCATAAACAGTTTTTGTCACTGTATTTCAGTAAAAACCCTTGCAGGTGTCATTTTTGCTTCTGGTGTTTTCCTGCCTATAAGAGAGAGACATGTGGCCAAATTGGGAAGCTAACTCGTTGTGTCTGCTTTTTATTATTCTACCCTGACCCCGTTCGCGTTCTGGGCGCTCAAAGCGCGATCCGCCCAGAGTGGCGGCGGGCTCACTGCCCGGTCTGCGCTTGAAGCAGGATTTTCGCCTTGAGTGGCGGCGGGCTCACTGCCCGGTCTGCGCTTGAAGCAGGATTTTCGCCTTGAGTGGCGGCGGGCTCACTGCCCGGTCTGCGCTTGAAGCAGGATTTTCGCCTTGAGTGGCGGCGGGCTCACTGCCCGGTCTGCGCTTGAAGCAGGATTTTCGCCTTGAGTGGCGGCGGGCTCACTGCCCGGTCTGCGCTTGAAGCAGGATTTTCGCCTTGAGTGGCGGCGGGCTCACTGCCCGGTCTGCGCTTGAAGCAGGATTTTCGCCTTGAGTGGCGGCGGGCTCACTGCCCGGTCTGCGCTTGAAGCAGGATTTTCGCCTTGAGTGGCGGCGGGCTCACTGCCCGGTCTGCGCTTGAAGCAGGATTTTCGCCTTGAGTGGCGGCGGGCTCACTGCCCGGTCTGCGCTTGAAGCAGGTTTTCGCCCCGAGTGGCGGCGGGCTCACTGCCCGGTCTGCGCTTGAAGCAGGTTTTTCGCCCTGAGGCGGCGGGCTCACTGCCCGGTCTGCTCTCAGAGCAGGTTCCGCCCGAGTGGCGAAGGGCTTACTGCCAATTCTGCGCTTGAAGCGCGTTCCGCCCCGAGTGGCGAAGGGCTCACTGCCAACTCTGCGCTTGAAGCGCGTTCCGCCCCGAGTGGCGGAGGGAGAGGAGGCGTCCAGGACTCGATATGCCACAGTGTTCCGATTGGCTTGGTCGTTCCTGCCTACAAGCAGTTTCCCGGCGTGCAGCAGTCGATTACGCCAGGGATGGTGGGACCTAGAGCCGGTAAGACTGGTTTTTATTGCTTGTTGTTTTGCTACAAACCAGACCCAGGCTTCTCTTGGTGCCCTCTACCGAATCCAGGCCTTATGTATATCTCGGGTTTTGCTTTTTCACAGTTTTTGTAACTGTATATAAGTCCCAACCCTTGCAGGTGCTCTATTTTCTAACAGTCGGGTTTGTATGTTTAAATCCAACAGTCTGGTGTTTGTAAGCCTAGAACCAATATGTGTAGCTAACCCGTTGTGCCCATACATGTAACAGCTCCGGGCCGACCTGGGGGAGGGGGGTAGGGGGGGTTTCCTCAGGTGGGGGGTCGAGGGGGGGTTTCGCCCAGGTGGGGGGTCCCAAATTTCAAAAAGCTCCAAAACGCCTAGAAATGCGTTTTTAGCACGTTTTTTTCAGTAAGGACGCTAAAAATCGCTATTTTAAGCTGCCAAATAGCGTTTTAAAGCTAAAAACAAGCAAAAAATGACAAAAAGAGCTTCCAAAAACACCGATTTTTCTTAAATATCAGCAGTGGAAACGCCAAATTCGGTTTCCAAAGGCTTTTCAAGTGAATTTTTGGCTAAAAATTAGTGATTTCTGACCCAGTTTGTTAATACTGGAGCCACTACCACCACTTGTATTTTTGGTCGGGGGGGGGGGTCCCTTAACCTGTCTCGGGGGGGGGGGGGGGGGGAGGGGGGGTTTGGCCTTTCCAGCAGGGGGTAACCCCCCAAACCCCCCTAGTACATGTATGGTTGTGCCTGCTTTTTATTATTCTACTCTGACCCGGTCTGCGTTCTGGCACGAGTTATAGCCGCCCGAGGGGCATGTGCATGTGACCCTTTCGGACTCAAGTTCGTGTGAAGGGCTAACTGCCAGTACTGCGCTGAAGCCCATTCCGCTCCCAAGTGGCAGGGCCTCACTGCCAATGCTGCGTTCGAGGCGTGTTCCCCCCGAGGGTAAAAGGGAGAATAGGCGTCAAAGACCCCAGACGCAAAGGTGCTCCACAGTGCCCCGCTTGGCTCGGTCGCTCCTACCTCCAAGCAGTTTTCTGACGTGCAGTCAATTACGCCATGGCTGGTGGGACCTAGAGCCGGTAAGAGTGCATACAGTAACGTGATTCGATGTTTGTTTTCAGGGTCAGGTGCTTATGAATTATGTACAGGGCGTTGACTTTATATTGACTGGAGCTCACGCTCTGTGTTGCTTTTCCGCGGCGGCTACTGATGATGATGAGTAGTGTCTAGATGTTCCCTGAAGGGGTCCTGCTTGCCGCGTCGGTGGCTCAGTGGGTAGCTCGCTGCCTCTGAGTCACGGCGGCCGCTGCATCCCTAGTGGTTGTAGTGGTTCATCCTCTCGGCGTGGCAAGTTTCTTGCTGCAAAGAGTTGGTCGTCGGCACAACGCTCCACCCAGGCCACCGAAAGCTGGTTACAGCGAGTAGGTAAAATGGGAACCAACTGGATCTGCCATTGCACCAAAGCCGCTCCTACAGCATGCCACATTGGAGAAAAGATCAACGACGTCAGGTGCCGTCTGAGAAACCAGCAATAAGGCCAATACCGGTTTGGCCCCTTCGCCGGGCGGCCGTTGGGAGCTGTCGGCACCATGACGTCACCACGCCAGGCACTCTCTTAGTACCTGGCGCCCAACAGCATGGCTAGAGTGGCTTGGCAGTGAAAGGAGGGCAAACGTCCGAGATGACGAATACGGGGGTTGCGCAATGGACCGCAGAGGTCTGAGCGTAGGGCCGTAAGGCCCCCCCACACATCGGATCGGATCGGATCGGGGGTCCTGCTTTGTGTTATGTAATTATTACCAGGACTGTTGGTGGTCTAGAGTTTCTTTGACGTTGCGTAGTCTGACTGACTAGTACATGCAGAGTAACCCATGTTAATGTACCTCTAAGTGCCAGCACGGTGAACTGTGATCTTTCAGCACTCTGGTCTGAGATATTGTCGTTTGCACTTGCTTAATTGTATTCGTCTGGACGTGCGCCACGATACTCGCAATAAACCTGCCCTACCTAGCCCTCTTGGAGCTAGAACCTGTTTTATAGCGCAGCTCAGCGGAGCTATAAGGCACGGTTAATGCGATGACAAGCTACGGTTAATGCGGTTACAAGGTACGGTTAATGCGATGACAAGCTACGGTTAATGCGGTTACAAATGCGATCTCTAACTGTACATTAGCAGATCGCAGTAACCGTATCTCAAAAGACGTTTTCCCTGTGATGCTATGGGTGCCGGTACAACATTATATGGTGTCACTAGGCTAGGTGCCGGTACAATAAGGTACCGGTACCGGGACCATATATGATGTCGGTACCATAAACGGCGTTAAGTGCCTGACTGTGTTAGATGTATCCTAATATGTAGGTACCTGAAAGATGTAGCCTGTCATTAGTTGACTTTCCAGACCGGCCAAAACGCTTTGTAGCGGTTTCAGATTTTCCGACTCTACCTCGAACTTCTTTGGATTGTGACGCACCATTTGAACCATTCTGAATTTCAGTCAGGACATTAGTTTACCATACAAACATTGAGTCGTAGCTGTGGGGTAGGGGCTATTTGGCCAAAATTTCACCAGCAATCACGTATGCTTAACGACTTAAAAAGGATTTCTAATTCTGTGGCACTGGCTGCCAGTGCCAACCACTTAATTTAGACTTTGGTGGATTGGCAGTATCCAAAAACAAACTTGACATAAGCGTCCCAATGTTTGCGCAGTAGCGGGTGATTTTCAATGATTTCGTCCAGAATTATCAGCACAGATAAGAGCGAGCCAAGAGACTGGAAGAAGGTAGGAAAGTGATAATCGGCCGTCTTTAGCAACGGGTTGCGTCTGCAACAAATCAACCAACCTCTCATGTGTAGTGCTTTTCTATTCTCAAGTACTGTCAGTGTTCGTGCAGATCCGGAATTTCCAATTCGTTCACTTTTAAGAAAATTGCCTGACTTTTCAGTGGCAAAATAAAAAAAAGATTCTTTATAGTTAACAAATTAATTAGTGATTTCCAGGCAGATAAAACAAAATCCATCAATTTCGAAACAAACGTTAGAATTATTGAGGAAAAACTGGTTGAGCTGGACAATTTAGCTTAAGAACACACTCAAAAAACGTGTTTTGAGAGCACTAGATTAACAGTTTTGCAGCACTTTTATGCAGCAATCACTAAATTCCCTGACCTGTACGAACCCTGATTGTATCTTTGTAAGTGTGTACGTACGTAGGACTATGCAAAGCAGCTAATTGATGGAGCATGTTTCGAGTTACGTGGTAGCAACGAGTGACGAATTGAGAGAGCTCTTGGAGACAGGGCAGAAACCGGCTCATCATCTTAAAATGACCCCCTTCCGAGCTGGGTTCTAGTTCAGTCTCCACTGAAACAACCACTATGTACTAATGCAGTCAGGCACTTAACGCCTTTTATAGTACTGGTAGTGGCACCGCAACGGTACCCCACGTTCGGGAACTGTCGTGCATATAACACAAGCCCGCGGATCCCCCTCCCCCAGATGATTTTTCCGACCCTCTCCGATTTTTCTGGCAAGTAATTTTTTGAGCAAATTTGTGTGATTTTTTCAGGAACAAAAATTGTCAAAATCGCCTGTAATCCACTAATTAGCTGTATTTCAGCCCAAATTAGCGATTTCTAGCCGAGAAAGTGTGATTGATTTCGATTTTTTAGCGTTTTTAGTGCCCCACCCCTTCCCAAAATTTGGGCTCAGACCCCCCAACCCCCTTCAACTGATGAGGACCTGTTACATGTATGCTATGATGTTACCATATATGGTTGCCGGCACCATATAATTATGGTACCCCTGCCAATGGCCTTGGGTGCCGGTTACCATAATGGTACTAAACTTGAACGGAGCGGTACCATTATGGTACCGGTACAAGTACAAATACCAAGGTAGGGGTACCATATGGTACCGGTACAAGTACAAATACCAAGGTAGGGGTACCATATGGTACCGGTACAAGTACAAATACCAAGGTAGGGGTACCATATGGTACCGGTACAAGTACAAATACCAAGGTAGGGGTACCATATGGTACCGGTACAAGTACAAATACCAAGGTAGGGGTACCATATGGTACCGGTACAAGTACAAATACCAAGGTAGGGGTACCATATGGTACCGGTACAAGTACAAATACCAAGGTAGGGGTACCATATGGTACCGGTACAAGTACAAATACCAAGGTAGGGGTACCATATGGTACCGGTACAAGTACAAATACCAAGGTAGGGGTACCATATGGTACCGGTACAAGTACAAATACCAAGGTAGGGGTACCATATGGTACCGGTACAAGTACAAATACCAAGGTAGGGGTACCATATGGTACCGGTACAAGTACAAATACCAAGGTAGGGGTACCATATGGTACCGGTACAAGTACAAATACCAAGGTAGGGGTAATGGTACCGGTACAAGTACAAATACCAAGGTAGGGGTACCATATGGTACCGGTACAAGTACAAATACCAAGGTAGGGGTACCATATGGTACCAGTACAAGTACAAATACCAAGGTAGGGGTACCATATGGTACCGGTACAAGTACAAATACCAAGGTAGGGGTACCATATGGTACCGGTACAAGTACAAATACCAAGGTAGGGGTACCATATGGTACCGGTACAAGTACAAATACCAAGGTAGGGGTACCATATGGTACCGGTACAAGTACAAATACCAAGGTAGGGGTACCATATGGTACCGGTACAAGTACAAATACCAAGGTAGGGGTACCATATGGTACCGGTACAAGTACAAATACCAAGGTAGGGGTACCATATGGTACCGGTACAAGTACAAATACCAAGGTAGGGGTACCATATGGTACCGGTACAAGTACAAATACCAAGGTAGGGGTACCATATGGTACCGGTACAAGTACAAATACCAAGGTAGGGGTACCATATGGTACCGGTACAAGTACAAATACCAAGGTAGGGGTACCATATGGTACCGGTACAAGTACAAATACCAAGGTAGGGGTACCATATGGTACCGGTACAAGTACAAATACCAAGGTAGGGGTACCATATGGTACCGGTACAAGTACAAATACCAAGGTAGGGGTAATGGTACCGGTACAAGTACAAATACCAAGGTAGGGGTACCATATGGTACCGGTACAAGTACAAATACCAAGGTAGGGGTACCATATGGTACCAGTACAAGTACAAATACCAAGGTAGGGGTACCATATGGTACCGGTACAAGTACAAATACCAAGGTAGGGGTACCATATGGTACCGGTACAAGTACAAATACCAAGGTAGGGGTACCATATGGTACCGGTACAAGTACAAATACCAAGGTAGGGGTACCATATGGTACCGGTACAAGTACAAATACCAAGGTAGGGGTACCATATGGTACCGGTACAAGTACAAATACCAAGGTAGGGGTACCATATGGTACCGGTACAAGTACAAATACCAAGGTAGGGGTACCATATGGTACCGGTACAAGTACAAATACCAAGGTAGGGGTACCATATGGTACCGGTACAAGTACAAATACCAAGGTAGGGGTACCATATGGTACCGGTACAAGTACAAATACCAAGGTAGGGGTACCATATGGTACCGGTACAAGTACAAATACCAAGGTAGGGGTACCATATGGTACCAGTACAAGTACAAATACCAAGGTAGGGGTACCATATGGTACCGGTACAAGTACAAATACCAAGGTAGGGGTACCATATGGTACCGGTACAAGTACAAATACCAAGGTAGGGGTACCATATGGTACCGGTACAAGTACAAATACCAAGGTAGGGGTACCATATGGTACCGGTACAAGTACAAATACCAAGGTAGGGGTACCATATGGTACCGGTACAAGTACAAATACCAAGGTAGGGGTAATGGTACCGGTACAAGTACAAATACCAAGGTAGGGGTACCATATGGTACCGGTACAAGTACAAATACCAAGGTAGGGGTACCATATGGTACCGGTACAAGTACAAATACCAAGGTAGGGGTACCATATGGTACCGGTACAAGTACAAATACCAAGGTAGGGGTACCATATGGTACCGGTACAAGTACAAATACCAAGGTAGGGGTACCATATCGTCGCCACTATGGTAAAACGAGCCAAGTAACAAAATGGAAAAAATGGAGTTAAGTGCGAAAAACTATAGTTGACGCACCTAAAAACGTTTTGGCGAAGGAACGAAGTCAAAATTGGCTCTGTGTCAGGAGATACAGCCATGTAATCAGAGGCATGTGCAGGGACATCACCAGGTGATCCTGGTAAAAGGAGCCAGGTGCTTCGTGCTTTTCCTGTTAGCTCACTTAATTTAACACAACTGACACATGCAGAATGTTTTGCACACCAATTGTGTACTTGTATTTTAGGTAAAAAATATTTAAACTGATATTGAAGCTAATTCACGAAAATGTAACAAATATTTAAAAGGCGATTTTCTCGATTTCGACTTTCTGTTACTTGGCTCGTTTTACCATAGTGGCGACGATATGGTACCGGTACAAGTACAAATACCAAAGTAGGGGTACCATATGGTACCGGTACAAGTACAAATACCAAGGTAGGGGTACCATATGGTACCGGTACAAGTACAAATACCAAGGTAGGGGTACCATATGGTACCGGTACAAGTACAAATACCAAGGTAGGGGTACCATATGGTACCGGTACAAGTACAAATACCAAGGTAGGGGTACCATATGGTACCGGTACAAGTACAAATACCAAGGTAGGGGTACCATATGGTACCGGTACAAGTACAAATACCAAGGTAGGGGTACCATATGGTACCGGTACAAGTACAAATACCAAGGTAGGGGTACCATATGGTACCGGTACAAGTACAAATACCAAGGTAGGGGTACCATATGGTACCGGTACAAGTACAAATACCAAGGTAGGGGTACCATATGGTACCGGTACAAGTACAAATACCAAGGTAGGGGTACCATATGGTATCGGTACAAGTACAAATACCAAGGTAGGGGTACCATATGGTACCGGTACAAGTACAAATACCAAGGTAGGGGTACCATATGGTACCGGTACAAGTACAAATACCAAGGTAGGGGTACCATATGGTACCGGTACAAGTACAAATACCAAGGTAGGGGTACCATATGGTACCGGTACAAGTACAAATACCAAGGTAGGGGTACCATATGGTACCGGTACAAGTACAAATACCAAGGTAGGGGTACCATATGGTACCGGTACAAGTACAAATACCAAGGTAGGGGTACCATATGGTACCGGTACAAGTACAAATACCAAGGTAGGGGTACCATATGGTACCGGTACAAGTACAAATACCAAGGTAGGGGTACCATATGGTACCGGTACAAGTACAAATACCAAGGTAGGGGTACCATATGGTACCGGTACAAGTACAAATACCAAGGTAGGGGTACCATATGGTACCGGTACAAGTACAAATACCAAGGTAGGGGTAATGGTACCGGTACAAGTACAAATACCAAGGTAGGGGTACCATATGGTACCGGTACAAGTACAAATACCAAGGTAGGGGTACCATATGGTACCGGTACAAGTACAAATACCAAGGTAGGGGTACCATATGGTACCGGTACAAGTACAAATACCAAGGTAGGGGTACCATATGGTACCGGTACAAGTACAAATACCAAGGTAGGGGTACCATATGGTACCGGTACAAGTACAAATACCAAGGTAGGGGTACCATATGGTACCGGTACAAGTACAAATACCAAGGTAGGGGTACCATATGGTACCGGTACAAGTACAAATACCAAGGTAGGGGTACCATATGGTACCGGTACAAGTACAAATACCAAGGTAGGGGTACCATATGGTACCGGTACAAGTACAAATACCAAGGTAGGGGTACCATATGGTACCGGTACAAGTACAAATACCAAGGTAGGGGTACCATATGGTACCGGTACAAGTACAAATACCAAGGTAGGGGTACCATATGGTACCGGTACAAGTACAAATACCAAGGTAGGGGTACCATATGGTACCGGTACAAGTACAAATACCAAGGTAGGGGTACCATATGGTACCGGCCATCAGGTTTAATATAAAAATGTTTTATTAATAAGGCCAATAAATAGTAATGAAAGAAAAAAGCTACCATCTTCCCCATAGGCGAAAAGAGCGGTGAAGAATTTGGAGTTGGCCTCCTGTTGCAACAGATCCACTTCGTTCTGCAGCGCCGTCAATATGCAAATTATCTTGTCGACCACGTTGTTTCCACTGCGCACCAAATCTTGCACTGAACACGATTCCCGGGTTTGGCACTGAAGAAATTTACATAAAACTGGGTCATAGATAAAAGTACTGTACAGCAATTACTACAGTAGTAGGAGAACTAAACATTCTAATAAAGCTTATGTAAATCTCACAATCACAAGAACAGGCGGAATTCAGTTTACCGCAAAACTTCTAATAAAAGGGCACGCTCTGCTCCAATAGTAGCGCCCTTTACGGACAGCTCGAAAATATAAACGCGCACGCTCTAATAGTAGCGCTCCCACGCGCACTACTATCAACGTTTTGTACGTGTTTCCAATGTAGAATACTGTCCCTTTGAGACAATTTTCTTTGATTAAACTTGCAAAGATAGGCTAAAACTCATCTAAATATTGCTTGTGTTTAAGACAAAAACACCCTGTATTTTCAGAAAAATGAGGATACTCGAGATGGCCAATGTAGCATTGAAATAATAAATGGCGCCCCCAAAAACAATCAGGAATGAAGTTTTACGGTACTTCTAGTTTTATGAATCGAAAATCGACGTCGCGAATCTGCCACTCCTCTTGGGTATTTTCCACTCGTTTTGTAAACTCTTCCAAGAACTGGCCGTATCTTTGTAATTGAGATTTGACTGCTACGTCTGAAATGAATAAAATCCACTAAAGACAATCTGTGAAATCAAAATCTACTTCAAATAGAAGCCACTTTTCTAATTCTCATAGCACTAACCGTTTCTAAGATTTGTGCCAGTTTTTTATAGCTGATATGACAGGCAGAATACTCTAAACTTCACTATTTCTTAAGAGCCAGTCCACCAAAAATCAAACATCAGCTTGTTTAGCTGAAATTTAAAAATCATGCTACAGATCCAATTATAGAGCTTGAAAATAAATGAAATCACTTTTCTCTAGAACGACGGAGCTAAGGCAGTTTTTCAAACTTTACTTCGCTTAAAAGTTTGGCCAAACCGGTTTAGCTAGCTGACGTTACAGACAGACCACAACCACTTTAGAGTTCGTAAAACTATTTGCGCCATAATAGCCAAGCCAATACCAAAGATGGCTCACCTGCTGTGCTGACACTTTTGAATCCATCAACTGTCATTTTTCCAGCCCAGACAACAGCTTAAAAGAATAACTTCAGACTGTCCATATAAGCTGTCGGATCACATCTAATTTAGACATCTAACATTCATACTGTTGTTTGTGTATACACATACACAAAATACACTGTCTTTTCAATATGTGTACACATACACATTGAGAATTGCGATACACATTGAGAATTGCGATACAAACAGTACTCGAAATATGTATTTGATCAGCCAATTTCGATAGTGTGCAACAGAATCCAACGATTTATGTACCTGTCTTTGTTGTACTACTGACAGAGACTAAAAATCCTCATAAAGCCTTTCAATGGCTCTAAGTAACTCAACTTCAAAGCTATCCCAATTTTAAAACAGTTGACTATGAGAGATATGGTTTTCTAGTATTTCTCGCTCTAAATCTGCGCGAAAATTTACAGTTTCTGTACAATACACATTCACTTTAATACGTACACATTATTTTTCTCAATGTGTATACACAAATCAATTACCATACATATTTGCCAGTGATTGGGTCTTTTTTTCAATTTTGACCCTAACAACTGTGATGTATGTAGATGTACACATTCCTTAGAGCCTTGTAATTTCACAGACCAACATTAGATGGCCAAAACGGTATTAGACCTTTTCATAGAGAATAGTCCACATTATTCAACTGTATTCAGAACAGGCACAAACGTAACAAATAACCATACTTTCTCAATTAGAAATAGAACCTAACGCTTTTCTTCCAAATTAGTCATCACAGAATCTGTCTTAATAGGCACTGCCGTTACTGGCTCGTATGACCATTTAGGGTAAACTCTCTTGTACAGATTCATCAGTACCGTATCCATTGAGTTGAGTTGACTATTGAACGTGCATTTCATGTGACCGTGGGTGCCTTAACAAAACTAGTGTTATGTATGATTGATTATATCAGTCAGGCACTTAACGCCGTTTATGCTACATGCACAGGTACTTAGGGTCAGACATGGGCTAGCATTTCGGCTGAGGGCGGTAGAATTTTCAATTCCAGAGGGGGGCTGACGGGGTAGGAGCGCCTGAGGGGGACTGAGGGGGTGGTAAGCCAAAAAGTCAGATTTTGGCTAAAATCAAGGCTAAATTTTTAATTAAAAAAAGCCAAAATAAGCTATTCTGAGCTCATTTACACCCAACACAGGCATATTTTTATCATAATTTTCTATACAGAATTATTCCGAAAAATTCCTGAGGCGGGAGTAGCCGCCGGCTGAGGGCTAGGTCATAGCCTGAGGGGGGCAAACCCCCTCAACCCCCCTTTGCCCATGTCTGCTTAGGGTACTGTCACCATACTGTATGGTTGTTGTTGTTGTTGTTGTAACTTTTTGTCCTTTCGGACTAGGAGTAGCCAACTGGTATAGAGCAGGAAGAGACAGAAGGTCCGGCAGCCTCCTTTACAACAACCCTCCCCTTTTGCTGTCGGTGTTTGCAAGACAGCTAAGCTTTGATTGATTGATTGATTTTATTTCGAATCAACAGATCCAGGACATGTGTGCGTTTGCACGATTTATCACATAGCCCTTTTGAGAAACCTATAGATATCCATTTGGTCCCCATTTATCCATGGTACCTTCGAATTCGGCCCTGTGCCGGTACTATATGGTACCACCAAAGTCCCAGAACGTGGCGTACCATGGTGCCACTAGCCTAAGTACCGGTACCATATATGGTGCCAGTACCATAAATGGCGTTAAGGTCAGACTGTAAATTGTGAAAAACAACAGGTTTACCGACTGCTTCTTTGATATGTCCGTGACAGCCGTATTTGGTCCTCAACTCGACCGGCTTGAACCATTCGATGTCTTCTATAACTGGTTTACATTAGATTTCTGCTGCCCTACGGGACCCCAAGGATTATTATCAATTTTGAACCATTTCATGCAACTTTCAGCACTTAATAAGAAAACTGATTATGCATTCGAAGAAATGCTGACTTTCTAAGCCCTGCTTTGCTGTTATTCCAAGTTTTGTAGAGTCTACATTATATTATTTTGACTGAGCCGAGCCAAATTATACCTCGATTAAAGAACATGTAACGAACGACGGCCGATTTCTTATGTATTTTGAACGGATGTCCGGACAGAACGATCCGTTTCACCACTATTCTATCCGGATTCACGCCCAGCAGAGCTCCCGACGCCACTAGCTGATGGTTTGCTAAAATAGAGTTTGTCCTCCCTTCCTTAATCACACTTCCGGCCGACAAAATACTCTTCTTGTTCGCATAAATTGGTGTCCAATAGAAATGCGCGATAACAGCAAATTTTCTCGTATGACTAGGGTTTTAGTAAATAGCATTACGCTCAGAATAACAAGATCTATAGTAGCGAAGCAAAGAAAGTGTCTGCAGATAGAGTGAGTGTTCGGTTTTGCGAACAGTAAAGAGGGCGGCCTTGAAAGGGTTAGATAATTATAAAATTTACCGCTAGAATCTTCTCTAAAGACCAACACAGAGGCCGGAGGGTAGGTGATAGGCGCATAGACTGACATCACCACTGGCTCGTTGTTTGCAGGTAAGAACCGCTCTAACTAAAACACAAACAACTATATATGCACCAGGGGCTCTGGGGTTTACCCCTGACTAGAAAGACCGAAGCACCCCTTACGGTGGAGGTAGGAAGAGAAAGTCGGTCAAAATAAGACCAACTATAACAGTCAGGCACTTAACGATGTTTACGGTACCGACACCATATAAGGTGCCGGTACCTACATAGGGCAGTGGTACCATATATGGTACCGCCACCATATGGTACCCCACCCATGACTATGGGTGCCGGTACCATATATGGTACCACTACCACATGGTACGAAATCTGAACAGAGTGGTACCATAATGGTACCGGTACCGGCACCAATGCGAAGGTAGGGGTACCATACATGTGCGTGGGGGTGCTCAGGGGCGGACAGGAGGGGACGAAAATAAAAATCTACCAAACGTTGCTGGAGGCTGCTAGAAAGCCTCTAGATGCGTTTTTAATCCACAGAAATCAATTTTGGCAACTATGCACCTTCCTCCAGGCAACTAACGCACCAAATCTGAAATTTTTTCAAAATTTTAAGAAAGATTTCGATTTTTTGACATTAATTACTTATGTCTGAAAAGTGGTTTTCTGGCAAACTTTTGTCGAAAATTTGATTTCTACTGCAAATTATTGAATTTTAGCCAAAAAATTTCGTATTTCTAGCCAAAATCTCGGGCAAAAATTTAAATTTCCCGCCAAAACTTGAATTTCCCTCCGAAAAATCGCTCCTATATCCAGGCAACTACGCACGGAGACCTGGCCGTTCCCCTCTGAGCCGCCGAGCATGCACATGTATGAGGGGTACCATATGATATATGGTACCACCACAGGCCCCGCAGGTGGGGGTACCATATTGTGGTACCACTACCCTAGGTACCGGTACCTTACATGGTGCCGGCACCATAAACGGCGTTAAGTGCCTGACTGTATAATGAATGATGTAGAAAATCTGTCTAATTTGCGCTCAGAATGCCTAAACTTTCTAAATCAACCGAGCCGAACCGGTTACATGATTGCTCGCACCATACAGTATACGCATAGCGAACAAAAAGCGTCATCTTGCTACAATAGACGATTTAGAAACAGTTGCACCTTATGTTTGTCGCCATTTGTATGCTGGGAGAAGATGGGGGCGGCTGCGAAGCGTCTGAAGCCCAAATGAAAGATCAGTGGCTCCTTCGCTTTCACTGTAGCAGCGCAAGTCTGATGTCTCCTCACAACAAAGTTCAACAGCGACACTTTCTGTTCGTGCGGCAATAAGCCGAACACTACCAACGGACTGTACGGCTCTCTTTGTTCGACTGATTCTATAATACAATTCCAGGGTTCCTGCGGCTTTTGTATAGCAAAATTCCCTGACCTTTCCCTGACTTTTCAATGACGAAAGTTAAAATTCCCTGACCAACCAGAAGAGCGAGGAAACGGCAAACAATATGAGAAAATTTTGAATATTGACTTTGAAAACACACATTTAAACCGTATTCAGAGGGTAAATTTCCGGTTTAAGTAGTAGTGTATAAAGTCAGAAGACCGATTTTCAAAAGGGTGTCGTGTAACTTTCAGACAGGAACATTTGGCGGCGAGATGTTCCTGCTGCTATCAAATTTTTCCCTGACCGGACACCAAATTCCCTGACTTCTCCCTGATTCCCTAACTTTTCCATGACTCCCTGACTTTCCAGGTCCCGCACGAACCCTGAATACAGTCAGGCACTAACGCCGTTTATGCTACTGACACCATAATAATGGTACTGATGTGTCCGCTACTGTAGCATGTTTATGTATTAGACACTTCCTGTAGAAAGGATCTTCTTGTGTGGTGTTTATATATAGAGCTGTTGTGTTGTGTTTGTTAGCCCCTTTACTATAACCTGTCTAACCCAAGTAAGATAGACTCAATGGAACAACAAGGCATCTGGGAAAAAGTGGAACGTTCGGATTATGTGCATGGCATGGTCACCGTTGACAAGCCAAACAATGGAGTGAGGATAACGACCGATCTCACACCGCTGAACAAACAAGTGGAGCCGGTGAGATTTCCTCTTCCAAACATAAAAGATCTCTACGATCGCCTGAGCAGAGCCAAGATCTTCAGCAAACTGGATCTGCGGAAGGGGTACTTCAACATAGATATTCATGAAGAGAGCAGCCTGCTGACTACAACGATTACGCCCAAAGGTCTCTATGCATACAAGAAGTTGCCAATGGGGTTGAAAGATTCAGCAGCTGTCTTTCAGAAGCTAGTAGCAGAGACACTAGCAGGAGTGCCTGGCTGTGAACCATACATCGATGACATTCTCATCTATGGCACATCCAAAGAAGAGCACAACTCACGACTTAAGCAGGTGCTGCAACGACTGAATGACAAAAATCTGCGGTTGAACCTCGACAAGTGCGTGATTAGTGTGCCATCAGTGACATTCCTGGGTCACATTATCTCAGAAGGCAAAATCAGCCCAGATCCAAAGAACCTAGAGTCGATCAAAGAGATGGCTGTGCCTGCCAATGTGAAGGAGGTGCAAAGTTTTTTGGGACTGCTCAACTACTATGCTGATTTCTTGCCAAAGTTCGCAGATATTGATAAAGTTAAAGTTAAAGTTAAATATTGCAGAGCCATTGAGAGAGCTCACTCGAGTGAACGCAAAGTTTCACTGGAGTCCAAAGCAGCAGAGCGCATTTGAGAAGATGAAGACTATTGTCTGTGAGGATCTAAAGCTCAGCATCTTCGACCCCCAGTACGCAACATTCCTGTCTACTGATGCATCAGAAGTTGGTATTGGAGGGGTTCTATCTCAAGTGCAGCGTGGTCAAGAAGTACCAATCGCTTTTGGTCACCACACATTGAGTCCAAGAGAACGAAACTGGGCTGCCAATGAGCGCGAAGCCTATGCAGCCATGTTTTTCTGCGAATATTGGGCCAAGTTTCTGCTAGGACGTCCATTCACCTTGCGTACAGATCATCAAGCTCTCACTTCACTGCTTTTCAAGTGCAAAGATGCACGAAAATCGTCCAAGTTCTCGCGTTGGCATGATCGTTTGTCTGAATTCAACTTCACAGTGGAATACAGACCAGGAAAAGACAACTTAGTGCCAGACGCACTTTCAAGACTGGTGGACAAGACAACCCCTGCAGTGAAGGTAGTGATCAGCTGCATCAACCAGGATGGTTTCTCATTCAAGAGATTTGAAGCAGCAACGAGAAAAGATGTTGTGTTGCAACAAGTGCATAAGTTCATACAGCATGGATGGCCAAACAAGAGCAAAGTTCGACCAGACATCAAACCATTCTACTCACTCAAAGATGAGCTATCTACAGAAGGTGGCTGCATAGTGAGAGGAGATTCATGTCAGATTCTGGTGCCAACTGCTCTGCGACGTCAGCTGTTAGAATGTGCGCACAAAGGTCACCCCGGTATTGTTCGTTTCAAGCGAAAACTCAGAGAGACGTACTGGTGGCCTGGCTTTAGCAAAGAAGCTGAGCATTTCGTGCAACACTGTGCGACATGTCAGGATTCGGCCAAATCAAACCCCAGGATGGCAATGCCAAAGATGCATCTACATGTGCCAAACAAGCCATGGGAAGAAGTCTCAATTGACATTACTGGGCCGTTCGCTGATGCACCTATGCAAGCCAAATACATTGTGGTGCTGCTCGATAACTACTCAAAGTTTCCGGAAATACTGTGCACCAGCACCACCACTTCAAACACAATCGTTAATTGGTTGCAGGAGTTGTTTTCGCGCTATGGTTGTCCATCGAGACTGGTTTCTGACAACGGAACGCAGTT
The DNA here is from genome assembly GCA_030248155.1 of Sabatieria punctata. Taxonomy (NCBI): domain Eukaryota; kingdom Metazoa; phylum Nematoda; class Chromadorea; order Araeolaimida; family Comesomatidae; genus Sabatieria; species Sabatieria punctata. The sequence goes on from JASANB010003299.1 coordinate 85,404, forward strand.
CACCAGTTCATGGTTCAAGGCTTTTCTACAACAGTGTGACATTGAGCATCAGCTCATACCTGTCTACACTCCTCAACAAAACGCCTTTGTGGAAACGTTCAATAGATACCTGAAGCATGGTTTACAGGCGTACTCGAGCAGCTCACAACCTTGGAAACAAAAGCTCAATGAACTACTCTCTCACTTTCGAGCTACATCTCCAGACCAGAGCGCGCCTAAGAGTCCAGCCGAATTATTTCTGGGACACCAAATCAGGCTGCCATATGAAGTGGTCAGGAATCGACTGAAAAGGGAGGAGAAGAGAGAGAATGATAAAGCTGAAGTACAAGCCAGCAATGTTGACCAAAAAGAGATCAGAAATCGAGGACCATACAGAGTGGGTCAGAAGGTTCGCGTCAAACGCCCACACACTCTGAAGGGCCAAAGCCCCTGGTCAAAACCGTTGAAAGTGGTCGAAGTGAAAGGCAACTGGTCATACCGATTGTCTGATGGCCAGACCTGGAATGCGCGACGCATGCGCCGATACAACGAAGATCAATCGAAGCTTCAGGAAGTCGAGTATCTGGTTAGCAGAGAACCACATGTCAAGCGGCAGTGGACAAGACTGCAGGAGAAAGCCGATCTGCGACGCTCCCCTTGAAAGAATAAAGGACAACCACCTCTAAGACTCTCGTATTGATTTAGTTATGATAACTTCGCTTATTAGGAAAGAGAGTGGTTGATGTGTCCGCTACTGTAGCATGTTTATGTATTAGACACTTCCTGTAGAAAGGATCTTCTTGTGTGGTGTTTATATATAGAGCTGTTGTGTTGTGTTTGTTAGCCCCTTTGCTATAACCTGTCTAACCCAAGTAAAGTCTCATCTACTTGGAGTCTACATATACTACACAAGATAGATCAGGTACCCCTACCTTCGCATTTGTACCGGTACCGGTACCATATACGGCACCGCTCTGTTTTTGGTACGATATGGTACCAGATTTCGTACCATATGGTACCGGCACCTTATATTGTGTCCATACATGTACTAGGGGGTTTGGGGGATTACCCCTAGCTAAAAAGGGCAATTGAACCGATTTTTATGCTTCAAACTCGTCCAGATATTTTTGCTCACCCTCAACACCCGATATGACTACACCAGCTGATGTAGAAATGATAGCGCTACAAAATTCTGGAATAAAAACATCTGGTACCAGGGGGGTTGGGGGGTCAAAGAGGGTAGAAAAAATTTTTTCCAATTTGACTGGTGGATTTTAAAGATCATAAATGTGTAGAAAAAACCCAAAATATTAGATCGAAACTCCTATTTACACGCGAGAAAATGGCGTCCAAATTATCGGTCCCATAGTTAAGCGGCTCAAACTTGGAGAACGTCTAACTTCAAGTCGGAGCGCCGAATCAAGTTATCCTTCTGGACTCAAGGACAACTCATTGGGTACTACTAACGCACCAAGTTTCGGCTAAAGCGGTGAAAGTCAAAAATCCAACTTTAAGAGTCAGTCTCTGAACCGATCGAGTCTTGGTCCTTTGCCATATTCAGACCCCAAAAATGAAACTTTGGCGTGGAGGGCTCAAAGTTGGAAGACTAATACGTATGGATAGGTTATATAACCACCGCAAAGGATATCCCGATTCGACGCTCCACGCTCGAGATACGGCCTTCTGAAAATCGGTCTGCTTAACTATGGGACCAAAATTTCAAAATCGAATTTCTAGCGCACTAATCAGTGTTGGGACTTAAAAATTGGGGGTTTAGGGTAACTTTTAGAGTACTTTCAGAATCAATGGTCGAATTCCATTTTCAATGAAAAAAAATTTTTTCGACCCCCTTTGGAGCCCCCTAGCTCGTCTGGAACCCCCTACACCGTTTTTTTTATTTCAGAATATTGTAGCGCTATCAATTCCCTACAGTTTGGTATAAGCCACATTGGGTGACCCGCGGAAGAAAGTGGTGAAATATGGCTTCAAATTTGAAAAATCCTCAAATTTTTAGTTACTAATGCCTACTCTATAGGTCATTTCTTTGCCGCAGGAACAATGTAAATTGACAAAAAGTTATTTTCGTGCCAGGACCACACACTACAGTATCCGAATGGCTTCAGAATGGACTGAAATCGATTCAAAACACGTTAAAGTACATTTTTAACCACAGTAGAGGGCTTAAACTACTATATCCAACCAGAGAAAAAATCAAATGACCTAAAGTTGAAAAAATCGGGATTACGGTATCAGGGTCAATTTTTCAGGGTTCTTATGTGTCTCAATCGACGTAAAACTAAATTTTACACCATATATATGAATTTCAGCCTGATCGGCTGAGTTGGTCCAGAGTTATTCCAATCCCCCCCAGAAATCTGAAAATCGCCAAAAATGGCCATTTTTAGCATTTTCGGCCAACTTTGATGGTGTATAACTCTGGAACCATTCCACCTAGAAGAAATATGAATACATTTTTGAAATCCTCGAGGTCTGTAGATTATAATTCACTGAAAAACTTGCGTTCATCCCGACTACAGGAAAAGCTGATTTTTTTGTGTTGCGCAGATTAGCATTACCATGGCGCGTTGCGCAGATTAGGTTGCACCATAGCACCGAGCTCGAGCCACTCTACAACTTTGGTTATGAGGCAAAAAGCGCTCCGATGCACCCATAAGGAGTTATTCGCAAAAAACCGCCAGTCCACTCTTTTTTGACATGGACTTTAAAACCAAAACCAAAACTAAAAATTTGAGGATTTTTCAACTTTGAAGCCATAATTCACCACTTTCTTCCACGGGTCAGAAAATGTGGCTTATACCAAACTGTAGGGAATTGATAGAGCTACAATATTCTGAAATAAAAAAACGGTGTAGGGGGGTTCCAGACGAGCTAGGGGGCTCCAAAGGGGGTCGAAAAAAATTTTTTTCATTGAAAATGGAATTCGACCGTTGATTCTGAAAGCACTCTAAAAGTTACCCTAAACCCCCAATTTTTAAGCCCCAATACTGATTAGTGGAGCGTGGAGCGTCGAATCGGGATATACTTTGCGGTGGTTATATAACCTATCCATACGTATTAGTCCTCCAACTTTGAGCCCTCCACGCCAAAGTTTCATTTTTGGGTCTGAATACTGAAACTCGATTGGCCCAGAGACTGACTCTTAAATAGGGGTAAGGCACAAGGGTCGATCATGTCAGAGACTGGCTCTTTCTTAAGTGCCTGACTGCAATATGCAAATTAGACCCAACAAAGCTAGCTTACCAACAAAGTCAGTAGGCACATTGGCGATGTGCACACAGACGTACATGCCATGCTGCAAAAGGAAACCTAATTAAACAATTAACCAACAACCAATATACGAACAAACTTCTGCTCCCTGTCGCTGTTGGCTGAGAACCCGTTTCATGGTGCGTTTGAAGTTTTCGAACTGAAATATGCGAGCATAGTCGTGTGGCAGGTTCTCTTTCGGGTCCCAAGGCGAGCTGCGAAAACTTTTGAGTCCTCTGTATCTCTGGAAGCGCACACGGGCAGGTGTCTCTAGAGGAGTGTCGATTTCGTCTGGGAACTGTTCGTTCTCTCGGGCTTGGCGGTACAGTTCTAAGCTATAAAAGTGTTCTTGTTTGGGTTTCTTGGTCGCGTCTTAAATGTGTTCGTAAAATGTGCAAGTGTAGTGGTTAGCATGCCGCAAAGATGTACTACAGTCAGGCACTTAACGCCGTTTATACTAGTAGTGGCACCATAAGGTGCCGGTACCATATATGGTACCTCCATGTTTGAGGGTATGGTGGCATCATACATGTAACAGGGGGTCTGCCCCCACCGGATTTAGGCAAGACCTCACAACTCCGATTTTTCTGGCAAGTAATTTTTCGGGCAAATTTTTGCGATTTTTTGCAAATTCAGACACAAAAATTGCCAAAATCGCCTGTAGAACGGCACTTTTTAGCTGTATTACAGCCAAAATTAGCGATCTTTGACGACTTTTAGCCGAAAAATTTGGGCACCGACCCCAAATCTGTCACATGAATGCCAAGAATTCTTGAGTCTTTAAAAAACTATTCAGAACTTTTCAGCACTGTTCAAAACTTTGAAAAGGACTCGGAATCTTGAACAAAAAACCCGATACTTTTTCTTTTCTTCTTTCTCATCGAACTCCGTGTCCATTTCGCTATCTTCTGCGAGCTAAACAGAACAATCGCTTACATAATCAATCAATAAATCAATAAATCAATAGCAGTTACACTTTCCATCTCCTCCATTTCTACTTGGTCTTCCTCGTCCACAGTAGAACCAGCCTCTTCCAACGCTCCTTCGGCCATTTCAGCTTCAACTAAGCTATCCTAAATTTCAATTTTCTTAACTCTTTCTTAACCTAATAGTTTGCATTTCCTCTCCCACCTCATCAGAACTTTCCTCCTCCTCCTCTTCTTCTTCTTCTTCTTCCTCTTCATCATCCAAAATCCAGGCGGCCTGGTACTCAGACGTACCTTTCGGTACCTTTTTAGTCTTCTGTTTCTCTAAACGCCAACTAATTTATTACTTAGAATGATTTATAAACTGCTACAACAGTCAGGCACTTAACGCCGTTTATGGTACCCACACCATATAAGGTGCCGGTACCTAGGGTAGTGGTTCAGCGACTGTGGTGGTACCATGGTACCCCTACCCATGGCCATGGGTGCCGGTACGAAATCTGAACAGAGTGGTACCATAAGGCACCGGTACCGGTACCAATGCGAAGGTACGGGTACCATATATGCAGACATGGGCAAAGGGGGGCTGAGGGGGGTTGGCCCCCTCAGGCTCTGACCTACCCCCCTCAGCCGGCCGCTACCCCCGTCAGGAATTTTTTGGAAGAATTTTGTATAGAAAATTATGATAATAATAATATGCCTGGATTAGGTGTAAATTAGCTCAGAATAGCATGTTTTAACTTATTTTAATGAAAAATAGGCCAAAAAACCTTGATTTTAGCCAAAAATCGGACTTTTTGGTTTACCACCCCCTCAGCCGATCCTACCCCCACCCCTCAGGGATTGAAAATTCTACCCCCCTCAGCCGAAATGCTAGCCCATGTCTGCATATATGGTAGCACCACAGGCCCCGAACGTTGGGCTAACATGATAATATGGTTAAGTGCCTGACTGTACAAAAGCTACAGTACCTCGCTGTTCGGCCTCAAGCAGTTCTTCGGCAGTGGGCCAGGTCTGTTCCCCTTCCATCGGGTCGGTAACTGCTTCTGATTGCAGCGTTGCCTGAGTTTCAGGGTCGGCCACGCATAACACACTCTCACTTTGTTCCATTGCCTTAGACTAGAAACGGGGCAATCTACCGGTTATGCGATAGGCGCTCTGTCCCCCCACCGATTACGGAGAGACCAGACAGACACAAGTCGAAGAACCTCAGGGCGATCGATCCACCACGATTATCTGACAAGTATTTTTTCAGCAATTTTTTGCATTTTTTTAGAAAGTCAGAACACAAGAAAATTCATACATGTAACAGGTCATCCGCCGAAGCGGGGAGGGGTTAGGCACTGAAAAACGCTTAAAAATCAGAAAAAATCGCAATTTTTGGCTAAAACTCATAAAAAATCGCTAATCTGGGACGAAATACAGCTAAAAAGTGCTGTTTTGCGGGCCATTTCGGCAATTTTCGTGTCTGAAATTGTAAAAAATCGCAAAAATTTGCTCAAAAAATTACTAGCCAGTAAAATCGTCTGGGGGGTCCCAATCCGGAGGGTCTGGCCTAAGTCGGGTGGGGGCCGACCAAGGACATGTAACAGAAGGGTTGCCCTCCACCCAACTTAGGCCAGAACCCCTGGAAAGTAATTTTTGAACTAATTTTTGCGATTTTTTACAATTTCGACGCTAAAACTGTAAAAATCGCCTCTAAACCGGCACTTTTTAACTGTATTTCAGCCAAAATTAGCGACTTTTAGCCCAAATTGCGATTTTTGAGCGTTTTTATAAGTAGCCTTATCCATTTTCACCCGAATTTGGCCAGCGTCAGACCCATACATGTAACAGGTCATCCGCCGACGGGGGAGGGGGGCTTGGGGGGTCTGGCGCCGGACGGGGTGGTCTGAGCCAAAATTTTGGGAGGGGGGTCGGGCACTAAAAATCGCTCAAAAATCGAAAAAATCGCAATTTTTTGGCTAAAAATCGTCAAAAATCGCTAATTTGGGCTGAAATACAGCTAAAAAGTGCTGTTTTGCAGGCGATTTTGGCAATTTTTGTGTCTGAAATTGTAAAAGGTTGTAAAAATTTGCTCAAAAATTTACTTGCCAGAAATATCGGGGGGGGGGGGTCGGCGAAATCGTCTCCTGGGGGGGTGTCCTCATCGGGGGGTCTGGCCTAAGTCGGGTGGGGGCAGACCCCCAAGGCCCCCTGTTACATGTATGGTCAGACCCCTAAATCCCTCCTCGTCAACGGATGACACAGATACATGTATGAATTATGCATATTATGTGCAAGGGAATTCCCAGGGGGACGAAAAATATAAATCTATCAAGCGATGCTAGAGGCTGCTAGAAAGCCTGATGATCGTTTCTAAAGCCGTAGAAATCAATTTAGACAACTACACACCAAAGCCAACATTTTCTCAAATTTTCATGAAAAAATTTTGATTGTTTCACACAATCTGTGTTCAAAATTCGGTTTTTGGGCAAAAGACTCGAGTTTTACTAGAAAATTTTTTAATTTAGGTGAAAAAAATACAGTAACGTAACGTACAGTACCTTTACGCGCGTAACGAGTGGATGCGGATCTTGTAGTTGATCGATCTGCAACATCTGATGATCTCCACAACCACAGATGTGTACCAATCCATTCACATCTAAGGTGGGACCCCTCACATAGCCGCTCACTTTTAAAGTACACAGTTCTGGTGACTGAAACATGTTTTTAATATTTCTAAACAAATTAGTGATAATTATTATTACCTCGGTATTGAGGACCTTTTCGAATGACTCCACCAAAATGTGCGCGCGTCGCTTCTGTACCGTCAGCTGGCGCTTCTTGCCGGTACTGATCTGACGCAAAAGCAGACAATAATCGGACGGAGCATCGGCACTCATTAGTTTTCCGTCGAACGACCTGAAGCGAACACAAGTGAAACTGATAAAAAATTGTTTGCTTTTCTTTCGGACAGCTCAGGACACCCCTCGCTCTTTTCAGAGCCCTTCAATGGGGTAGCCCTGTCTACAAACAACCCTCCCCTTTGCTGCCAATAGGTGCTTAGGCAGCGCCGGTTCGGTTCCCATTTACCTACTGGCCATCTGGGTTGGGCTTTACGTCGACTACCTCCAGTCGCTTCGATGGGTTTCGAACCCAGAAACAACCGCTCTCACGGATGCCGGGGCCGCCGGGACGACCAACATGCGACTACATAAAAAATAAGCTAATAATTACCACTTTTGCATAGATTTAGCGACCGCTTTGCGTGCTTGCTCTTTCTGCTTAGCGTTGAGTTGATTAAGACCAGTGGTCACGTTAATAGTAGCTGGGAGACCTTGGCACAAAATGCAACTGAGCAATTGTTCTGCTTCCAAAGTCAGTTCTCCATCTAGGGGCCAGACTATAATTAGGGTGTCGCAGACCTAAAAAGGAGAATGCATAATACAGTCAGGCACTTAACGCCGTTTATGGTACCGACACCATATATGGTACCCTACCTTCGCATTGGTATCGGTACCGATAACGATATGGTACTACTCCGTTCAGATTTCGTTTCGTACCATATGGTAGTGGTGCCATATGGCACCAGCACCCATGGGCATTGGTAGGGGTACCATACAGTCGCCGAACGTGGGGTACTATATATGGTACCGGTACCATATATGGTGCCACTACCCTAAGTACCGGCAGAAAAGAAAACCAAATTACTTTTAGAGCGTCCAAAACGTCGTAGAGTCTGTCAACTGCAGGGGTTACAAATCCGAACCTGGTTTTGAAGCGCGCAGAGCTAAAAAGAATTATAAAATATATTTTAAAAAACCCATTTAAAGATGAGTACGAACTGCCAATATGCCCGCTACTGATTGGTACCCATACACATAATGTAACAGGCCATCCGCCGAAGGGGGAATGGGGTGAGGGTCTGGAGCCGGTTGGGGGCTCTGAGCCTAAATTCTAGTGAGCGGTTGGGTACTTGGGCTCAAATACAGCTAAAAGTGCTGTTTTACAGGCGGAGATTTACTGTATGTCTGAAATTTTAAAAAATGGCAGAAATTGCTCAAATTATTCAGCAGAAAAATCGGAGGGGTCCCCATCCGGGGGTGGCCTGGCCTAAGTCGGGTGGGGCAGACCCCCTGTTACATGTATGTCCATACACACGTGTAACAGGGCGGTCTGGGACGTCTGCCCCCACACCCGACTTCGGCCAGACCGATATTATCTTCAACCTCAAATATGCGACATCCCGTTGACCGACTGTGGTTGTAGATTCCGGGTCACAAGTCAACAGTTCTCTTAGCAAACCAGTGGAAGGACAGCTCTCCTCACACAAAGAAATAATGCACTGAAACATACACACAACCATAAATGACCACAGATCCGACTTTGCCCACTTCCGACAATCTTATAAAAATTGGGTTGTCACCATATTTAGAGCTAACTTGACTTGTTCATCCAAATAATATTTTAATAAAGATAGGTAGGTGCGTAGTTTACACTAGTGTTGTTAGGCTCTTTTTTTAAAAAAAGGCCTTTTCTTTAAAAAAAGCTTTTTTTGAAAGCCCATTTCGAAATTTTTTTATTTTATTCACAGCACGGAAATTTTGGGGGGAAATCACTGAATTTAGCCTCAGATATACATTAGAAGTGCAGTTCTAACAATCTCTTGCCTATTCTAAGCATAAAAATAGGTTTTGAAGGGCAGCAGCCACTCTGTGAGCATGCTGCAGGTGGAACGACTCTCAGGCTGTAACCCTATGTTTGAACCAAAGTATCAGCTTTTGTATTTAAAGTTGCTTCTGATGCACCCTTGCATCTCCTACAAGCTATATTTCATGCTAGGAAAAAATTTTGGAAAAAAATTTCGAAATGAAAAATTTTCATAAAAAAAGCTTTTTTTGGCTTTCAAAAAAAATTTTTTTTACAACTCTAGTTTACACGTTTTTCTTCAATCGACTTTGCATGTTTTAGTTCTAAACATACATGTAACAGGGAGTCTGCCCCACCTGACTTAGACCAGACCGAGACCCCCTACTCCGATTTTTCAGTAATTTTTGAGCAAATTTTTGCGATTTTTTACAATCTCAGACACAAAAATTGCCTGTAAAACAGCACTTTTTGGCTATATTTGAGCCCAAATTACCGAATTTTGAGCGTTTTTAGTGCCCAACAACCCCTCGCTATAATTTGGGCTCAGACTACCCGAGGTAACGGCACCATAAACGGCGTTAAGTGCCTGACTGTACTACTACTACTACTTGTGTTTTGTGGTCTGGTCGGGGATGATCTTTCTAACTGGGAGTAACCCCAAACCTTAGTACATGTATGGTCAGACGGCAAACTTCCTAGACCGGCGGTCAGAAAAGGTCAGTCTGTCAATGAAAAGCAAGCAAACAGACTTACAGTAAGAAAGGGAGGACTGTTGACTCCGCCCAGGCCGAGCGAACGTTTCAGCTCCAAAACCTGCTCTCGCTTCTGTTTGCGCACGTTCTGCAAGTGTTTTCTGCGTGCCGAGCGCGATAACTGACGCTTGGCTTTCCGCCCCTCGACGACCACTGCTGCGCGACCTGTGACACGACAAGAAATTTATACCTGCCCCTCCCTCCACTACAAACATGCATACATGGGGCTTTACCCCTCCCCGACCCCCAAAATTTTCGCTTATTCATTCAAGGCAAAATAGTTTTTTGGACTTATTTCGGGGGGTAAGACCAAATAATGCCGGATACCATTTGCATCCCTACCCACAACCTCTATCGGCCACCGCCACTCAGCCACGATTTCAAATTTTACCATCTAACCTACTTATAGCCCAATTTGCTAACAGATTTCAACCGGATTTGGCTTTGACTTGAGCGAAAGCCTGAACCTGAGCGCAATAGCCCGCCCTATTTAAGAAATAGCCTTATCCCGATGTGGTAGTCACAGTAACCCATACTTGCCGATTTTTGTGGTCCCAATGACGCTCAAGAAACGTTTCCACACTACTAAGAATACGGTGCTAGCTAGAGCTACGTACGATTTAGGAAGAAAGACCAGAAAGGAACGGCGTTTATGCTTCATTTCATTTATTCATCAGATCAATTCAGCTTTTTATGAACTGTTACAGTCAGGCACTTAACGCCGTTTATGGTACCGACTCCATATAAGGTGCCGGTACCATATATAGTGTCGGTACCATAAACGGCGTTATAAGGGCCTGACCGTATTATAATAATAATAACTTACTAATATAAACAACAATAATAAAATAATATAATAAAAATCCATCAAACCAACCTTTCAATTGGGCGTCAATCTGTCCCTTGGTTCGATGCCGTCCAGTCTTGTGACTTTTGTTCTGCTGTTTGAACGGTCCACTTCTATGCGCTTCCATTGCTTCCCACAGCACGAGAAAATAAGCTAAGCATAAACCTTAACTCAAATCACTACCTACACTACATTCTTTGGGGAGATCACTCGAATTGCAAATTTTGCACCCAGACGACTGAATGTGGTATCAGATGACTGCGGACGATCTCTTGATTATTATTTTGCACAGCAACATCTAATCACTGCATGCTGTGTTCAGCTTTACCTCAGATACTTGTTTTTGGTCTCGAACAAATCGGCAGTTAGTAGTTTACGCACCGTTACGCACCGTTCGCATCAGCAGTGACCCCAACTGAGCGCCGATCTTTTGGAGTGGTTAATTTGCTTAGAAAGAAAGAAAGAAATTTATGAACATCGTCTAGTACAAAAGTCAAGTAGATACCGATCAGATTCAAAGGACGGGCTGGGCCGATCGACCGGCTTCTAATGCCCGACCCTTAGTATATGCAAGTAGATTCAGACCTGATAGTTCACTTTTAAAAGCATTTGCAGAAGAGGAATTTACCACTGAAGAAGGCAATGCGTTCCAAATACCTGTTACCCTGTTGGCAAAGAAATTTTTGGTTGTGTCGAGACGAGTATACTGTGTAAATAATTTCAATCTGTGGCCACGCGTGACAGACACGCGCGCGAATTCAAATAATTCCCCGACCGGAACATCCACCAATCCATGAAGAATTTTATACACCATAACCAAGTCCCTTTCAATCCTTCGCTCTTCAAGGGACTTCAAATTTAAAGCAGATAATCGGTCATCATACGAGAGATCCCGCATACCGGGTACACGGCGAGTGAAAGAGCGCTGGACTCGCTCTATCAGATCAATGTCCTTCAGCAAGTACGGATTCTAGATTTCTGAGGCATATTCCAACTGTGGTCGCACAAATGTCTTGTACATTTGCAACAAGAACCCTTGGTCTCGTGACAAAAATGTTTTAAATATCAGATTTATTTTCTGGAAACATTTAGTAGCTAAATTTTGACAGTGCATAGAAAACTTCAAGTTATCCGTTACTATTACCCCAAGATCAGTCATAGTAGAAACGATTGGAATTCTAATATCTGAAATAGTGTACTGAATCTGATCTTCGTTGGTATGTCCTAAGTGCAGAGCTGAGCACTTTTGAATGGCAACTCCTAACTGCATACCTGATGCCCAATCATATACTCTATTTAAATCTAACTGTAATGGGTATTGAGTTTCACCCTTTTTAGTTGTAAAGTATATTTTGGCATCATCAGCATACAATTTAATCCTTGAAAATTTGAGAACTGTTTCTATATCATTTATGTATATTAAAAACAAAACTGGACCTAAGAGACTGCCTTGAGGAACTCCAGATGTTACTACAGATTTAGTAGAACAACTATTCTCAAGCTGTACATACTGTTGGCGATCTGTTAAATAATTTATTATCCATGATAAGAGGTTTCCAGAAACACCAATGCATTTTAGCTTATTGATAAGCTTAGGATGGGATACGCTATCGAAAGCTTTAGCTATATCTAATTAAATAATATCAACTGTTTCTTTCCTGTCTACTGCTTTAGTCCATTCATTTAGGCATTCTAATAATTGTGTTACAGTTGACTTTTTACTCAAGAAACCGTGCTGAGCATGGGATATCAACTTATTTTCTTTTAAATGCTCAACTAGCTTTTCTCTAATTATAGATTCCATGACCTTACTGGATGTACATAGAAGACTAATAGCTCTATAATTTTTTACCTCCGATACAAGACCTTTCTTATGAAGGGGTACAACCTTGGAAATCTTCCATTGACTGGGAAGTCTGCCAATAGCAAAAGAAAAACTAAAAACCTTTGCCAGGGGTTCAGCAACAACTGATGCTAGGTTTCGCAGAAAAAATTGAGGAATTTCATCAGGACCAGAGGACCGTTTAGCTGTTAACTTCAGTATATGATCAAACACAATTTGTGTGTCGACATTTACGTTGCACAATTTGTTTCGTGATATCTGCACTACATCGAAAGGAATTTGTCCATCATCAAGAATATATACAGAACTAAGATAGCGATTGAATTCCTCACATTTTGCCGCGTTATCTAGTAGCAGCTGCCCATCCGGGGATCTTAAGACAGGAATTTCTACTTTAGCGGCAAGTCGTGTACGAATAAAACGCCAAAACCTTGGGTTGGATTTCTTATCTAGTACATGTTTTTCTGACAGAAATAAATCCCTGCGTTTCATTCTACGAGCTTCCCGTGCAGCAGCCAACCAAATTTGGTGTCGGTCTGGTGTGCGGTTTCTTGCATACCATCTATGCAAACGCCTCTGTTTCTCGTGCGATTTCCGTGTAACCGAAGACCAGGGTGAGGAAGAACGAATTTCACACGTAGGAACAAAGGCGTCTATCGCAAAAATTATCACAGTACTAAAACTCTGCCAAATTTGGTCTGCTGTGCAGCACTGACTAAAAACTGCCACCCAATCAATACTACTGAAGAAATTAAAAATTGATTCGTAATCAGCTTTCGAAAAATTTTTAAAAGTCTTATTCTGATTGGTATGGTCTATAGAAACAGTAATTAAGCCTTTCACTCCGAGATGATCAGATTCTCCCAAAGGTTCCACTACATCAATATCTGAGACCAGTCCGGGTTCATTTGCAAAGACAAGATCTAATATATTACCTCGTTTGTGCGTCGGTTCAAGTACATACTGGAACAGGCCGTTCTCCGCACAGAATTCAAGGAACACTGTATCCGACTGAGAGAGACCAACCTCAGCATCAGCCCACCGTATAGCAGGATAATTGAAATCTCCCATTATGACAGTTGGTATTGCTTGTATAAGTGCGCTATCAATATGGCGAACAGTAGCCTCCGTGGATTGTTGAGCGTTCGCTGTGGGGGTTCGATAATATGCACCTAAACGAAATAGACGCCTACTATTCTCAGTATACAGGTCTAACCACACAGTCTCAAAAAATTCTGTACCAACTACCAACACTTGATATTTCAACTGCTCTAAATAAGTGCGGGACTAAAATCAAGACACCCCCGCCACGGCCAGCCCGAACCCTGTCATCTGATCGGTAAGCAAAATGAGATCGCAATAATGGGTTCAGCAACAAATCATCACCCTGCTTCAATCACGACTCCGTTATCACAACAACAGCATTTGGATACGTGGTACAAGTAAAGAGAAGGTCAGTAAATTTGCTTAGTAAACTACGTGCGTTAAACAAAAAGAATTGCAGCGTTTCACAGTTCCCTCCTACTCGTTTCCCGAGTGACGCTTCACGATCGCGCCCTTTCTGATCATAAGATCAGCCTCGCCCGCTTGCCTGCGTTCATTCAGCTGCTTTCGGAGGTCCTTGTCTTTTTCCCGCTCATTGAACGTCATATCGGGGCGCACGAAAGGCTTTCGTTGCCGAGCTACAAACTCAAGGTCCTCCTTCATCAACCTGCCGGCGCGAGTGAGGAAGGTCAGACGTGCATTTCTCTTGTGATCGTGGAAGCAGAGTTTTATTATTCTAGCACGATCTTTCTTTAGCCCATCGCGAAACACAGCTCGCACGGAGGCTTTAGGGATGGACAGTTGTTCGCAATAGGCCAAAATTCTTGCCGTGTCTGTCGCATTCTGTGCCTCGTCTGTCGAACCCGGGCTCTTAGGCATGCCCACAATCACCAAGTTGTTTCGTTTCTCGCGCTTTTCGAACATCTCCTCAAGCTTGTCTTCCTGCGATGTCAAGAAATCAGTCATTGTACGCTGCACAGCTGACAGTGCGGCCTCCGTTGCCGCCTGAGTGGCCTCTCTGATAATCTGACTCAGCAACGCAGGAGTAAACGACGACTCAGCCGGCATAGGTTGAGTTTTGACAACGAGCGCTCTTTCTAACTGTTCTATGCGCGACACCAGATCTTTTATATGCGGTTTTGGACAAGTACCGCAGTGCACATCAGTCGTAGACAGTCCCAAGACAGTGAGTGCGGTCAAGCGCTGTTGAGGTTTGCTGACAGAGTCAGGTAGCAGGCAGTTCAGACAGATCCACTTCCGACAATACGAACATTCCACGCACTCCAAAGAAGCACCGTCAGACTTGTTCTTGCAGAAACCTCTTGAACACGCGAAGCAGATCTCGTCAGCAGCATGGTCTTTCTGAGATAAGGTGCTAGCTGAGAAAACGTAGTCCTGGCTGACAGAGGAAGGCTTTCGGGAAGTAGGTGGTGAATGCTTCATAGGCATCATCATTCCTCTTCGTCACTTCTTTAGCTTCTCCAGTACCTTCGAATTTGGGTAATTACGAATTTGGGTAATTACCAAAGGCTTAGATCGATCAGAGAACCGGTCTATTTCAGCTTGCATTAACAAATTGCGCGTTTTGGTGGAAAAGTACTTGGAAAATCAGCTTCTTTACAATTTAAAAAGAAAAAACAAATAATCCCGAGTGTCACAGCGGCACATACACAATGGCAAGCAGATAAATAGGACCAAGCCGGCGCTGTCTAGCACCCAAGCAAAAGGGGAGGGTTGCTGTTAAGGAGACTGTCGGACCTTCTGTCTCTTCCTACTCTATAGCAGTTGGCTACTCCTAGTTCGAAAGGACAAAAAGTTACAACAACAAAATTTCAATTCGACAGGACATACAATGCAGCGGAACCACTGACAGACAGCATCACCAATATCGAGTTTGTCCTTGGTCGCGGTCGTGAAGTAAAAACCGATTTTTGAAACAACCAAACACCATTCCTTTCCCAGAGCCGATCCTATACAGCTGTACATACATGGTGCATAATATGGTAAATTCGCTTTTCCAATGCTTTAGATAACAGCAGCTTTGAAATCATTTTTATATGTGCTGTAGATTCTCGGGAAGAGAATCAGAAGAAAACTAAGCAACAAAAGCACTGCACTACAGCAACTGTGCGGAGATGCACCACAGCTAACAGAAAGAAGCTAATACCATGCAAGCATCACAGAAAAAGCAACTGCACTAAATGACCAGAAAGCTGCTCTAACTAACACCGAATGTTTGGGGGCGTGTATTAAAATTACGTAATGGCATGGGGCGGGAGGTTCGCCAAATGACTACTAATCATTACGGTGGTGGAGGGGGTTCCGATCCGATCCGATCTGGCGGGGGGGCCGTACGATGAACAGCCCTACGATCAGACCTGCACGGTCCATTTCGTTACCCCTGATATCATCATCTCGGACGTTTGCCCTTCTTTCACTGCCAAGCCACTCAAGCCATGCTGTTGGGCGCCAGGTACTAAGAGAGTGCCTGGCGTGGTGACGTCATGGTGCTGACAGCTCCCAACGGCCGCCCGGCCGCAGGCACTAAACCGGTATTGGCCTTATTGCTGGTCTCTCATAC
This sequence comes from Sabatieria punctata, assembly GCA_030248155.1. Lineage (NCBI taxonomy): Eukaryota > Metazoa > Nematoda > Chromadorea > Araeolaimida > Comesomatidae > Sabatieria > Sabatieria punctata. The sequence continues at coordinate 101,275 of JASANB010003299.1, forward strand.
AGCTCCTGACGTCGTTGATCTTCCCTCCAACGCGGCATGCTTTTTGGAGCGGCTTTCGGTGCAACGGCAGATCCAGTTGGTTCCCATTTTACCTACTCACTGTAACCAGTTTTCGGTGGCCTGGGTGGAGCGTTGTGCCGACGACCAACTTTGCAGCAAGAAACTTGCCGCGCCAAGAGGATGAACCACTACAACCGCTAGGGATGCAGGGGCTGCCGTGACTCAGAGGCAGCGAGCTACCCACTGAGCCAACGACGCGGCCGGTGGAGGGGGTTGGCGACTTAATTACGTAATTTTTTCAAAGTGCAGAAATCACTGAAGTGGCCATTGTTTTAACGTACAGTACATGTACACATGTAGTTTCGATTTGAAGCCATTGGGCGTACATTATCTCAATTTCACTTTAGGTTGTAGTAGTTGTGGAAAATCAAAAGTCCCATGTTCAAAAGGGTGGTGTGTAAAGCACTGACAGGGCCCTTTGGGTGAGAGATGATTCTACTGCTATCAAATTTTTCCCTGACCGGACACGAAATTCCCTGAATTTTCCCTGATTCCCTAAATTTTATTAAATTATGTGACTTTTTGAATCGATGACTCTTTGACTTTTCAGGTCCCGCACGAACTCTGGTTTATAACTATCGATTATCAGTTAAGTGATATGGCAGCAGCCCTAAAATCCATGAGAAAATACTTTGGTTTCATTGACTCGGCTCTTTCCCCTCTATTTGGTGCTGCTCCCTGGTGATGATGATGACAATTTCGTTTCTGTTCTACACATTCTGTTTTTTACTGATGCTTTCTCGTTAAAAGACTCAATGCACCCTGCTACTTTTCCACCAAAAAGGCGTAATTTGTTAATGCAACCTGAAATAGACCGGTTCTCTGATCGATCTAAGCAAATTCACAACTCCAAAAGATCGGCGCCCAATTGGGGTCGATGCGAACGGTGCGTACGGTGCGAACGGTGCGTAAACTACTAACTGCCGAACAAATCCTGTAAAACGTGCGCACCCAAATTGTAAATCTTTAACAAATAGGACCGAATCCCGTATCAAACAACTGCTTTTAACTTCTACATTATTGATTTACACACTAGCACATCCCCAACCAATTACTGCTTGCTATTTCAGATTACCCGCACTTGCCATACTGCCTTACTTCATCGATTATCGGCCGATTTCCCCCGGAACCTCACATAGAAAACTTGCTATAAAATTCATGCGCATTTACGTAGATTCGTGCCCAAGGCCGGATCGGTAGACCATTACCCTAGCTACAGAATTAGCACAGTTAGAAAGATTGGGTTCGAAACCCCAGGACGGCGACCCTTTTAAAAGGACGAAAAAATGCGCCACAACTTCCACTTACTAAAACGATCGTAGCATTTGAGTCCTCCGACAGATATGTCTGCCCAAGAGCATATGGGTACATATGACAATTTGTTATCGATTAAGGATAAGTATATCCGTCTTCTTCAAAGTCCCAGGACGGCGGCCCTTTTAAACGACGATCATTACTACGAAGAAAAAATAGAAAAAATTAGTATTCTAGGTCATCTGTTGAAAGATAGCTACCAATTTACTATGTGAGTAGGCCTACGTTAGACGCATACTTCGGCGCATTTACCTTCAAAGATCCTTGAACAACAAACTATAAAAATAAAAAGAATGAAAATTTGCGATTTCGACATCGCACACTAAAACATCTGTAGCATTCGAGTCTGCCAACAGATATGTTTTCCCACGTGTATATGGGTAGATATGACGATTTGCTATCGATTAAGCATAAACATAGGAATTTTTCGTCAAGCCCAAGGACGGTGGCACTTTTTGAACAAAAAATTACCAAAAGTTATTTACACTCAAAACACTAATCGGCGCAAGTAGTGATCTCACCATTCGGTATCCGTACCGCGATCGTCAGCTGCGTGGTTAAACATGTAACACTATGGCCAGATGCACGGTTCCGGTGTCAGCGCATGCTCACCGGTATCTCTTACGGCTTGCTAGAGATGTGCACGGGCCGGGCATGCCCGTCAACGATTTTGGACGGGCCGGGCCGGGCCGGGCACCATTTTCAGGTCCCCCGGACAGGGCCCGATTTTGATGCCCGTCGGGCATGGCGGGCCGGGCATGCCTCACCTGATCGGTCCGCCGGGTCTTCCGCCGGCAACTTGCTATCGGTCGCCTGCGGCGTGGCTAAACCGTACGTACATTTGTCTGCATTTTATAGCAACCCTCAAACCTCTCTCGCCAAAGGAAACGTTAAACGTGCTAAGCAAAGGTACATTTGGAGTGACTCGATTTTCTGGAAGAAAAAAATTAATCGAAGACATTTTTCATTTACTTAGTGACGCTTCTATTGCTTGTTCTTTGTTTGCGTACGTTATTGCTTTTATCGTTATACTTGCTTTACGAGTGTTGTTTGGTATTCACAAATAAGAGTACCGGTGAACATGCGCTGACACCGAACCGTGGATCTGACTATCGCGCACATGTTCGACCACGCATCTGGCCTTCGCGGTACGGCACGCGGAGATAGTGCGCCCGGGCGCATTCTTCATCGGTCCATAGCCTGGCGGGCACAGATCGCCTCTCAAAGAAGTTGGAAAGTTGGAAAATGGAAAGTATGAAAAAAACGAAAATGGACGCAAAGTCCAACCTACGCCACCGAAAGCCAGTGATGGCAAGTAGATAGATAGGAAACATCACTGCTTAGAAAGCGCAAGCACTGCAATAGTGCCTGCTCAGACCGCGCTGCTACGATCAAACAAGTCCTAACGGCTCGAAGAATACCTACTGTACGTACGTACATACAGTCCCGCTCTTAAACAGCTCGACCAACTACCAAAATTGGACCAGAATTTGGCCAACAACGAGACATCCCTTGCAGCCTTTGTTGGTGCAGTTTGAGGCGTGTAATTAGTGTTGGTGAGTTGGCCGGTATCTGGTCTTGTCCGTCCCTAGCCCATTATAAGCGCCACCCTATTGTTGGACGAGTTGGTGACTGGGGGCGCTGGTCGGTCTTGTTGGCCAGTTTGTCCAATTCTGGCTGTTGAGAGCGGGACTGTATTTATAGTTTGACCCAGGGCTGTTGGGTCGGTTTCATCCTAAGTTTTTTGTTTTTTTTTCTAAAAAAAACGGTTTTTAGCGAGTGTGCTCGGAAAAAACTAAAATGCTAAACTAAACTAAGATAAATTCCCTTCAAATAAATAAAACTAAAATAAATTCGCTTCTAATGCTTTGAATTTGCGTTAATAAAAGGTTTCCAAACATTTCCTTGGCAAAACTAAGCTGTTTTTGCTGAAATATACCGGTACCACACTCAGACAACTTATATTATTTCTGTATTCTTGGTGTTTCAAAGACAAATTACCACCTAAAACATAAAATTAGTGCATTTGGTTATAAAACTCAGCTATTTCGTTGAATTCTGCATTAAAAACTGATTGTTAACAATTTTTTCTGTCATCTCGTAAAATAACTTTTAAAAAACTAGTTAGAGTTTTTTCGTAAAACAAACATACCTGGTTTGACCTGCCCAAAACAAGCCTAAGCTCGACAATAACCAAAATAAAGTCAGGCAGTTGCTATGGACCAAAAAAATGCGAAAATCACCGAAAATCCACAGCCGATATTGTATGGTGACCACAATAACTTGCTTGTTAACCAATGCTTCCAGTATGTTGTCCATGCCATAACTACGGTTGTTTGGTATTGGATTTTCCGTTTGTGTATGCGTATGTGTATACACATTTACCTTCAAATGTGCATGGTAATATGTAGAAAGCATGTATTACAATGGGAAGGCCTCATCTCACTCTATTAATGAAAATAAATCACAAAAAACACTTTTTTCTATTGTAATAAAATAATCCTGTAACATAAAATATAATTGCTTTTTCTCAGTTGTTTTCTTGTTTCTTCACACTATTGATACTGAACAACTACTATTCATGTTTGACAGCGAAAATTTTGTTCAAACACTGCTGACAGACACAAATTTTTCGCGCACACATCAGCTTAGACTTTGAGTAGAGTCTTAGAACACCGCAATCGTAATTAACAGGATCATTTACATTATTGCTTCGCTTTACTACTACTAGCTCAACACAAAATGTAATAATAGCAATAACCAGACATATAGCACACAAAACAAAAATGCCAAACAATGAATAAATAGACAGGCTCTGTGCTGAGGCTGAAATTTTATGACAATTCTGACCGTTTAGGTTTTGATAATGAGTGTTATAATGCTCTAAAATATTTTGAACTGCTTGCTGTTTGTGTACCAGGGCCTTGTCTAGCAATGGTCCTAATCGAGACCCTTTTCTAGTAACAAAACCAGCTCTAAACACGGTGGATGCAAAATAAGGATCAGGAATAGCCCCAGAGAATTTACAAATTTCTTTTACAAAATCAGAATGGGTACAATAAACGTACTTTCCTGACATCAAAAGCTCATTCAGGCCAGGATGTATTTCTGTCATATATGTGTAATCTTTATCTATCACATCACTCAAATACATACTTTGACTGTGTGCTAATGCCAGATGAAGTTTTTGCAGAAGTTCACTCTCTCCACTTGCGATAACCGTTTCGATAAAACTGTCCCGGGTTGGGAAAATTACCTAGAAAGATAGTTAGTTGACCAATTTACACCGACCGATGGACCGACCCGACCCGACCCGACCCGACCCGACCCGACCCGACCCGACCCGACCCGACCCGACCCGACCCGACCCGACCCGACCCGACCCGACCCGACCCGACCCGACCCGACCCGACCCGACCCGACCCGACCCGACCCGACCCGACCCGACCGACCGACCGACCGACCGACCGACCGACCGACCGACCGACCGACCGACCGACCGACCGACCGACCGACCGACCGACCGACCGACCGACCGACCGACCGACCGACCGACCGGACCCACAAAACTACCAACTGTGACTCAGTTGACCTACCAGGATCGAATGAGGCATCAAAATTCTACGTGCCCCGCCTACCTGTACTTTTCCAGTTTGTATTTTCTCTACCATGTCGTCCAAATCCTTAATAAGAGCTTGTTTAGGAGGATACAAAAAAATTCTCAACATTCCATTCTGGTACAGTCCAGCAAAGAGGGCTGTATGCAATCCGAATGTTATTATTATGGGCCTAATTGCTTTCCGATCGAACTTGGCGAAGTCTAGGCTGAATCGGAAGCCATTTCTATTGGCCAAAGTGGCTACAGTCCAAGTCAAGAAAGCAGTGGACAAAAGGAACAGCCAGAGGTAAGCTCCAAACACTTTGAATACTAACCATGTGCTTTCTTGTAAGCTTATGGTCGGTGGTTTTGTGATGAATTTGATCTGAAATTCAACAGCTTTTTTGTTTAAACTTTTAGACTCTTTTAGACTAGTTAAGTAAAGGCACCTTTGTGTCTAAAATGGACACAGTTATGTCAAAGATCAGTCTTCGCTCGGAAATGTCCGCAAAAATAGTGCTGAAAGTGTCTACATTTCCATTCTGTATTTCAGTCAACATTCCTCCATAATAAGTTCCATTCACTAGTTGTCCAATATCGAAAGTCGATATGGAAACGAGCTCGTATTCTAGGTGCAGGTAACGTAATAGCAAGTGTAGAATTTCGGAAATTGCGCCCGGATAAGGACAATTTGGTGTCCGAGCCAATGTTTCCACCCGACAGGATGACAAGTTTGGTGTGATGCCTATGCGAACGATCGACATGACAGCATGACCGCTGTAGACTAAATATAAAGAAAAGATCGTGTTTCGGTTATTTCTCATCAATTTACGGATGTGGACTCTGTACATAAACGCAAACGCGAGCATATTGGTGAATTATTTGAACGAGCGGCTATAATAGAATGACGTAAGCAGGTAATAGAATAGCATGCTAAAAAATTATTGCTTGTTGTTCAAATTGCTCTGCACATGAATTTCCTAAGGGTCTTGAGTGTAATCGACTGAGTCGATATAAGCCAGTACGTATAATAAAAGCGCATAATTTGGTGTAGCACACAGTAATTAGTTGACGGTGTATAGAATAACAATTTGGCTGTCGGGAGTAGTTGTTTAATACCACAATCTGCCATTTCTATTAAAGATTTGCAATTTGGGTGCGCACCTTACCTTGCTAGGCCGATACCGATAACGCGTAATCTGAGGTAAAACTGTATGTGCTATGCAGAAAGAAGGCGCTGTTCAGATAAAATAATAATCTAAAGACCGGGAGCAGTCGTTTGATACCAGACTCGATCGTATTTGTTACATTTTGCAACAGGAGTGTGCACTTTAAAATGAATGAACGATTTTTTAAAATTTTTAGCTTCTAAGCATACGAAGAAAGATTAGTAGATCGCCTGTTGTTAAGGGATATCAGATATGGGCAAGCCGAAAGGTTCAAAGAAATGGTCTTTACAGAAAAAGCGCACTAAGCCAGGCAAAGACTCTCAGAAACAAAGTAGGTCAGCTTGTTTTGTTTGCGATGGTTGTAAGTAAGAAAGAAGCTGTTTTGTTTGTTTGTGTATATTAATTAATTAATTAATTGATTGTCCAAAAAGAAAGAGAATAATCAGACAGACAGACATGCTTACGTTCCAGATGTGTTCTTTTCCAGACATTCCATTCAATACCGAGCGAGGACAGCACATCTTGAAAAATCCTGCAATCGTAAACAATATCGTAGAGAAGGTACCTACATGAATCGTATTTAATTTCTAATTATGGTGTGGTTTTGTTTCAGTCGGCCATTAAATCCACGGATACAGTGCTGGAGGTGGGTCCGGGAACTGGAAATCTGACTGTCAAGTTGCTGGAGAAAGCCAAATCGGTGATCGCCTGTGAAATCGATTATCGATTGATCGCCGAATTACAGAAACGAGTCATGGGATCGTGAGCTTTTCTTTGTCTGTAGTAATGTGGCCATCAGGCAGTGTGTACCAGGGGCTTTGAGGGGTTACCCTTAGAACATCAACCGCCTCTCTCACCCCTCCTCGGACAGTTTAGGACCTTGACCCCCAAATACAAGTAGGTAATAACAAAATTGTTTGCGTTAAAATCCGCTTAAAACACCTTTGGTAACCTAATTTGGGGTTTCCTCTACAGGTACTCAAGCCATGTTTTAGAAGCTCGTTTTGTCATTTGTGTTTGTATTAGTGTTCCGACGATATCAAAATTCGACGATATTCGATATCGATATCGATATTTTCAGCTCAGTATCGACCGATATCGATATCGATATTTATCTTTATGCAAGAAAATCTGAAAATTTTAGAGAGCAAACTGCCCTCGCTGATTATCAGTCAAGCACTGATGCAATCGGCGATCTGATATCTATTAATTAGAGGATCGCAGAAAGGTAGTGGCTCTTCTGAAGCCCTTCAATGAAAAGGTTGACCCCTCAGGCCGATGCCCCACCCTCATTAGGCACAAATGAGCTCAGACAGAATAGCATATTTAAGGAGGCTGCCGGACCTTGTGTCTCTCTCTTTCTGCTCTATAGCAGTTGGCTACTTCTAGTCCGAAAGGACAAAAAGTTACAACAACAACAACAACAACAACTTATTTTAATGACAAATAAGCCAAAAAACCTTGACTTTAGTAAAAAATCGGACTGTTTTTCTTACTATTCTTTCAACCACCCGTCAGCCCGGCGCTACCCCCTGAGAATTTGAAAATTTACCACCTCTCAGCCCAAATGCTAGTCCATGTCTGCTTCTGCCCTCCTGCTTCAAGTGTACAGAGGGAGCAGCTCTTCGGTGTTGCTGCAGACCTTTAAGAACCTAAGTGTTGCTGTATGAAAGCTGAGAATGCCAAGAAATTGAGGTTTTGACTATACCATCGATTTCTGTTAGGTTTTGACTATACCATCGATTTCTAAGTTGTCCATAAAAAACTGTTTTTTTACTGTTGCAGAGAAATAAACTTGGTGTCAGTTTTGTTTTTTTCCCACTTTTCCGCTCAAAAAATATCGAAAATATCTATGCGAAATATCGCGATATCGATATCGATATTGGAAAAAGGGTCGATATATCGACTTTTCGATATCGATATCGATATATCGTCGGAACCCTAGTTTGTATTTAGCTCTAAAACGCTGTTTGGTAGTTTGCAAATGCGATCTTTCATAAATGGTGCTAAACACGCATTTCCAGGTGAGCTTTTTGAAATTGCGGACCGAAATCACCTGTAACCCCACCAGAGTCTAAACATCTCTCCGACGGTTAGCGATCGACCGGAACAGGAACTTTTCAGTGGTGGCTAAAAATTCGAAATTCTAGGTGAAAACTGCTGGAGACAGTTACAGGGTGCTTTGCTGCAGGGTTCGTGCGGCACCTGGAAAAGCCAGGTCTTAAGGGAGTCATGGAAAAGTCAGGGAATTTAAAAAAGTTAGGGAATTTGGTGTCCGGTCAGGGAAAAATTTTATAGCAGTAGAATCATCTCGCCTTCAAAGGGCCCTGTCAGAGCTTTACACACCACCCTTTTGAAAATGGGACTTTTGACTTTACGCAACTACTAAATCTTTAATTTTACCTTCAGAAATAATACCGCGAAAATGCGTTTTTCAGAGCTAATTTTTCAAAATTTTCTCATTCTTGTTAGATTTCCATCACTCTAGTTGGTCGGGCAATTTTGACTCTGGTCAGGGAAAGGTGTGGGAATTTTGCTCTGAAATCGGCGACGAACCCTGTGCTAAGTTAGAACTGCCATGAAACATTACTGTTAAACATTTCCAAGGAGTGTTTAGCTACTAAGCACTAAAAGCATTGAGCATTTAGTTTAGTGATTTCTCAGAGAATCCTAAATTCCCTTAGTTTTGCCTCCAATCTCTTTAAGACCGTTGTCATTTGGCTTTAAAGTATCGGAACAACTGAAGTTTTCCCTCTGTAACTAAACTACCGTAGCAGCATTTGGGCTGTATTAAATTTCCGACACTTTTTGTGGTGACTTCTGGGAATTATGTAGTGCTACCAAGTTAAATTGTTGCCTAAAACAAAGATTCTAGGTGATTCTAATAGTATTTAGCGTTATTGTATAGAATTTGGCAGGTTTGCTTCCAAAAAGAGCGAAAAATCAGAAAGTTCCGGTTCCGGTACCTTACATGTAACAGGTCATCCGCCAAAGGGGGAGGGGGTTGGAGGGGTCTGAGTCCAAATTTCTGGAGGGAGTTGGGCACTAAAAACGCTCAAAAATCGCAATTTTTCGGCTAAAAATGGTAAAACATCGCTGATTTGGGCTAATTTGGGGCTGAAATGCAGCTTGAAAAGAAAAAGTGCTGTTTGACAGACGATTTTGGCAACTTTTGCGACTGAAATTGAAAACAATCGCGAAATTTGCTCAAAAAATTACTTGCGAGAAAAATCGTAGGCGGTCGGAAATATCGTCTGGGGGTCTGGCATACATGGGCCGGAAAAATCCGGAGGGGGGTAGGGGGGTCCCCCCGAAAAAAGGCCAAAAAGCGCCTTTTTCGCCTTAAATAAGCGAAAATTTCCTCCCTCCGGGAGGGGGGTGGGTGGGGGGAGGGGGGTATGGCCGGTCGAGGGGGGTATGGCCGACCGAGGGGGAGGGGTATACCCCCCTTACCCCCCGGCCCATGTATGGGGTCTGGCCTAACTCGGGTGTGGGGGGCAGACCCCCTGTTATACGTGTACGGGTTGACCCCTTCAGGCTCTGACCTACTCCGCCCTCAGGCCGTCGCTACCCCTGAGGAATTTTGAGAAATAATTTTGTATAGAAAATTTTGATAATATTAGGCCTGGATTAGTCGTAATTTGCTCAGAATAGCCTATTTTAGCTAAAAAATAAGCCCAAAACCAAAAAAATCGGACTTTTTGGCTTACCACCCCCTCAACGCCCACTCAGGATTTGAAGCTTTGCCACCCCTCAGCCGACATGCCAGCCCATGTCTGTTTAGACCGCTACACAGCAAACTGCAAGTGTTGGCGGGCGATGTTCTAAAACAAGAATGGCCCTATTTCGATGTCTGTGTGGCCAATTTACCCTTTCAAATCTCTTCTCCATTCGTCTTCAAGCTTCTCTTACACCGACCTTTTTGCAAGTAGCATTTATTTACAGCGTATGTGGCTGGTTTATGCTAATTTTGCCAGTTGCAGATATGCAGTGCTAATGTTCCAGAAGGAATTCGCCCAACGACTCTCTGCCAAGCCGGGTCAGAAGCAGTACTGCCGACTTTCGGTCAACACTCAACTTCTGGCCAAAGTGGAGCATTTGCTGAAAGTGGGCCGCAACGAATTCAGACCCCCGCCTAAGGTCGACTCTGCCGTGGTTAGAATAGAGCCCAGACAACCTCCGCCACCTATTAATTATCAGGTACCTCTTTTTCTTTGCAACCAGTCCCTTACGACAAACTCTAAGAAGTAATTGACTTCGGAAAATTGCCTTATCCGCACCACTCTTCCGCCATTGCCGCCATACATGGGCCGCGGGGGGTGAGGGGGTTTACCCCCTCTTCTCACCGGCCATATCCCCTCCCCGACTCCGCCCTCCCGGAGGGAAGAGTTTCGCTTATTTAAGGCAGAATAGGCGTTTTTTGGACTTTTCTCCGGGATCCCCCTCCGGATTTTTCCGGCCCATGAATGATGGCCCACAACACAACGCCAAATTGTGCCTGGTCTGGCTCTTGTCTCATCTATACCATAAACGACAAACTTTGAAAACTGTTTCAAACTTTAAGAAAGGGTAAACTTTGGAAAGCTACCATAGCTGAGATTGAAGTTGTATTGTTTTATGCTCTAACCATACATGAGCAGGGGGGCTGAAGGGGGGTTGGCCCCCCTCAGCCTCTGACCTACCCCCTCAGCCGACCGCTACCCCACTCAGGAATTTTTTGGAAAAATTTTGTATAGAAAATTATGATAAAAACATACCTGGATTAGGTGTAAATGAGCTCATGAATAGCTTATTTTAACTTATGTTAATGAAAAATAAGCCAAAAAACCTTGATTTTAGCCAAAAATCGGTCTTTTTGGCTTACCACCCTCTACGCCCCCCGCAAGCGCTCCTACCCCCCTCAGCCCATACATGTAACAGGTTATCCGCCGAATGGGGGAGGGGGGTGGGGGTCTGGCGCCGGCCGGGGGGTTCTGAGCCAAATTTTTGGGAGGGGGGAAGGGCACTAAAAACCGCTCAAAAATCGAAAAAAATCGCAATTTTTGGGCTAAAGTTCGCCAAAAGTTGCTAATTTTGGCTGAAATACAGCTGAAAAGTGTTGTTTTACAGGCCATTTTGGCAATTTTTGTGTCTGAAATTGTAAAAAATTGCAAAAATTTGCTCAAAAATTTACTTGTCAGAAAAATCGGAGGGGGGGGGCGGCGAAATCGTTTCGGGGGGGGGGGGGGGTCCGCATCCGGGGGGTCTGGCCTAAGTCGTCGGGTGGGGGGCAGACCCCCCAAACCCCTGTTACATGTATGCCTCAGTCCCCCTCAGGAATTGAAAATTCCAACCTTCCTCAGCCGAATTGCTAGCCCATGTCTGGCTCTAACCATACATGTAACAGGTCAGGGCCGACGTGGGGGAAGGGGAAGGGGGCCAGGTGGGGGTCGAGGAGTATCGCCCAGAGGGGTCAAAATGTTCAGAAAGCTCATGCCTGGAAATGCGTTTTAGTACGTTTTTTTCTCAGTAAGGAGGCTAAAAATCGATATTTTAAGCTGTCAAACAGCGTTTTAGAGCTAAAAACAAGCAAAAAACGATAAAAAGGGTTTCCATAACACCGATTCCTCTTAAATGTCAGCGGCGGAAACGCCAAATTCGGTTTTCAAAGACTTTTCAGGCGAATTTTTAGCTAAAAAATAGTGAGTTCTGAGTCACTTTGTTAGTACTGGAGCCACTATGTACTAGTACCTGTATTTTTGGGTCGGGCGTCCTAGACTGCCTCGGGGGTGAGGTGAGGGGTGGTTTGGCCTTTCCAGATATGGTTAGCCCCAAACCCCCAGTACATGCATGGCTCTAACTTGTTTTTAGGAGTGGGATGGTCTCACTAGGATAGCCTTTCTGCGAAAAAACAAAACTCTGGCTGCATCGTTCAAACAGAAACAAGTATTAGACGTTTTGGAGAAGAATTATAGAGTGCACTGTTCGCTGCATAGCATAGTAAGTTTTATTTGAAATCAGTCCAGTAATTGCAATTTGCCTTGGACGGTGAAAATTGCGTTCTCAATGCATGTATGCTTTTACATCAGGTCGTTAAGCTCAGTGCTTACCGATATCTCATTAAACCATACATAATCCGTAACTACCTAAGCAAGAAAATGCAATTTTGCTCGGTTGTTCATTACTTTATAACTCTACCCCATAATATAATAATAAGTTGTTTACATCACGTTGACACTATAGGGTTCTTTGAACATCATTTGCATTATATCACACAAGGAACTAAGTTTCAATAATCTCATTCACTCAGTCAGCAATTTTTGAGTCAGTAGCAGGAATACATCCTGGAATGCTCATGTGTTCTGGATGAACCACTTGCCCTCTGGAATGGGGAATTCCTCGCAGAACTCCGGAGGGCCCAGACATCGATTCCAGATTTCTTAATGCCTGTGCTAAGGCTTTCACACCTTCACCAGGCTTAATTTCTGATCTGGTCCCGTCATTTTCAGTTCCACTGGCTGTAGCTACATCTTCGACAAGCTTAAACTAATTAAGAATAGAAATAAACATGCATGACATGCCGTACCTTGCGAGCAATTACATCGAGCTGGTCATCCTTAATCTTTAAATCAGTCAAAGCTCGTTCAAGCTTTGCTGCGAAGTCCACAGAGCGAACCTTGTGCTCCACATAGTCAGCTCCAAGCATTTCTTCCTCCTCCGACATACGAATTCCAATAGTATACTTCAGTAGGAGAAACCCTATCAAGGTGCAGAGCATGCTCCATGCAGTCATGATGACAACACCCAGACACTGCACTCCAAGTAAATAGAAACTGCCGTCTATGAGCAGCCCTTCAGCTTTGAGTGCTTCAAACTGATTGTGACCGAACAGACCCACACAAATAGTGGACAGGATGCCTGCACCCATGTGCACTGGCACTGCGCCGACTGGGTCATCTATTTTGAGTTTCTCAATTAGATGAGTGCAAACGATTGCCACAAGTGCACCAAGAGCCCCACAGATAAGTGCTTCAGGAGGGGTAATCACAGCACAACATGCAGTCACGCCTACCAGACCACCCAGGCATGCACTGATGATGTAGGTTATGTCGTAGCACTGGTTCTGGTAGACCACCATGCTGGCTAGGATACCAACGATTCCTCCAGCGATTGAGCCATTCAGGGTGTTGACCCCTACTTTGGCTGCCACTTTCCACTTATGTTTCTCGAGCCCGAAGGTGGAGCCGCAGTTGAAGGCTAGCCAGGCCCACCAGAGCATGAATGTACCAGTGAGTGCTGTCACCGGAGAACTCATTCCATAATTGTCTCTGTTGCTGAAACAAGATTTTTACCTAAACAGATACAATCTGAGTGAAGAATACCTGAATCGCCCAATTCGCGGTCCAAGCATCCAGGCAGCTACTAGAGCACTGGCACCACCAGTCATGTGCACTACACAGGCTCCAGCAAAGTCATGAAATCCCAGTTGTGCTAAGAAACCATTGCCGTTCCAAGCCCAGGAAGCGGGAAAACAGTAGACGAAGGTGTTAAAGATGCTGAACAACATGTATGCAGTAAAGCGCATTCGTTCCGCTACTGCACCGGAGACTATGGTGGTGGCAGCAGTGGCAAAACTGAATTGAAACACATAGTGGGTGTACATGGTGCCCATGGTGGCTTCTTTCTCATGCTTGAAGAAAAAGTCGCCGAAACCACAGAATGGGTTGTCGGGTTTGCCAAAACTGAGACCATAGCCGAATGACCAGTAGCTTATACCACCTGTAACTCAAGTGAGCATGCTAGCATTTTAATCATGAGTAGTTTACGCTATGCCATGTCACGGCAGCCCCAGCATCTGTGACAGCAGTTGTAGCGAAGGTATGTAGTCGATGTAAAGCCCAACCCAGGCCTTCAAAAGCCGGCGATGGCTAGTAGGTAAATGGGAACCAAATGGGAACTGCTGTGTTGCACCTCATGATAGGAAAGGGATGGATGGATGGATGGATTGGATTGTCTGGGTAGGGCCATAGCCCCTGCGTTTGGCCACACTGCGGGGCCCATCACGGACACCCACATCTTTCTCTGCCTTCGCTACTAGCCGGCACACATGCTCGGTGTCAGTCTGGGTGGGTCTCAGTATTAGCTGTCCCCATTCCTGTATGTCCCAACACGTGGGGTTGCTATTGTAGCTTTAGGTGCATCTGCAGCTCCAGTCATTTCCCATTTACCAACTTTCTGTCACCAGCGTTTGGTGGCCTGGGTTGGGCTTTGTACCAACGACCAACTCTTTGCGGCAAGAAACTTGCCCCGCCGAGCTGATGAGCGCACGACCACACGCACAGTGGCTCTGCAGCCTAAACCACTACACCAACTGTGCCGGCTAGGAAAGGCAACGGCAAAGGATGTTTTAAGGCAGGGCACTCCATTAAAAGCTCTAATAGGGTGTCCTGACCTGTTCAAAAGGACAATGGAACTTAAAAAAGAAACAAATCAAAATCTGTTACAACACCAAAGCTCTAAGTTACAAAACCTACCCAATGTAACATCGACCACGTTTTTGACCATTATGTTGGCAATATTCTTGGCAGAGACACAACCAGCTTCCAGCATTCCGAACCCGGTTTGCATTGTAAGAATGAGAAAAGCGTTGCTCAGGATCCAAGCCGCATCACCCATGCTCAGCTCCTCCTGTGGTGACTGCTCCGTGGTATTGTTTGCCATTTCGGTCAACCTTCACAAAGCAACTGGCGTTCTAGGCAGCTAAGTGAGTGAGCGATCAAACCAGGCAGCTTGATGAGTGCTGAGCTATAGCTCGAAATGATCTGACTAGCTTGGGTGCTTAATGAAAGTTATTTGATTAGCTAGTTCCTGTTGCCAGGCGGCCAATTGAAAGTACATACTTTAGGCTCCCCTTGTTCTGCCTGTAATTGAACAGATGCACCAGCTGCTTGTTTGTCTTGTTGTCTCAGACTAACTAATTAGTAGGCTCTGGCAATAACTGTGTTTTCGTTTAGCAAGTTCCCAAGGATCTGGACTTCAAACAGAAAGTGATGGAGATCCTGGAGAAAAGCGGTTTCGCTCAGAAAAGAGCCAGATCCTTGGATCAAGATGACTTCATGATGTTAGTCATTCGTATTTTTCCTTGCATAACTCTAGGCCTTTACCATGTTAAGCGATTTTTGACGTTGACTCGAGAAAGTTTAGGGACCCGCGACCCAAAGATACAAGTACCAGTAGTGGGGTGGCTCCAGTACTAACAAACTGGCTTAGAAATCACTACTTTTTAGCATACATGGGCCGGAAAAATCCGGAGGGGGGTAGGGGGGTTGCTGACCTCGGGGGGGGGGGTCCCCCGAAAAAAGGCCAAAAAACGCCTATTTTGCCTTAAATAAGCGAAGATTTCCTCCCTCCGGGAGGGGGGGTAGGGGGGTATGGCCGGCCGAGGGGGGGGGTATGGCCGACCGAGGGGGAGGGGTATACCCCCTTACCCCCCCGGCCAATGTATGCTTTTTAGCCTAAAATTCGCTTGAAAAGCCTTTGGAAACCGAATTTGGCCTTTCCACTGCTGATAGCTAAAAGGAATCGGTGTTTTCAGAAGCCTTTTTTGTCGCTTTTTTCCTTGATTTTAGCTCTAAAACGCTATTTGGCAACGTGAAATATCGATTTTTATCGTCCTTACTGAAAAAACGTGCTTAACATTTTCAGGCGTTTTGAAGCTTTTTGAAATTTTGGACCCCCCTCAGGGCAAACCCCCTCGACCCCCCACCTGAGGGAACCCCCTCCCCCAGGTCGGCCCGGAGCTGTTTCATGTATGGGAGTGGGGCTAGGTATGTATGAAAAATTGGAAAGCCCTGACTTAAACGGTAGCTGCCCTCTAATCTACAAGTTCATCTAAGTAAAATTGAGAAAATGTAAGCTAATGACTTCAAATCGAGACTACAATCATGTACTGTACATAGGAAATAATTAAAATTGTGGCCACCTTAGTGATTTTTGCACTGTAAAAATTACGCATACAATCGCCAATCGCCCTACCTCATACAATTACGCAGCCAAGTCAGTCATTTCTTCTACTGGTCTTTGTTTTTTCACTTTGTTCCATGCCTATACAGTACACTATGTTGATTTTGACGGCGGGCACATGTAAGTGCACAACTAATGGTTGAAGCAAAGACTTGGCAAAAATTTTGAGGCAAAAATTCTGAGGCTATTTGCATGTTGTGTTAAAATTTAAGCGAAATTCATTTACGAACACAAACCAAAAATGAGAGTAAGAGAAAAGCACGAATAGATATACTGTATGTACATCGTCTTATCTTTATACCTTCATTTTGTAAATAACGTTCTTCTTATTCAGGCTTCTCTTGGCATTCAATAAAGAAGGTTTGCACTTCTCATGAAGCATTATTATATTGTTGTGCTTGAAATAATGCTAAATAAATATTTGGATGTGATTTATTAAAAATATTCTCTGTCACTGAAGCGATTTTTATATGTTTCGGCTAGCGATAGCCCCTCCGAATGAAGTCACTTGAGCGAATTGGTTCTTTTCTTGGTATTATTCTGACCAATGCTTCTCCCGTTCACAGCAAGTGTTTAAAAAATCGATTCATGATTCTAATCACTCGAGAAATTATAGGAAACGATAGTTTCGCAACTTCAACAGCAAACTCGTTTTTAGGTTCAGTTATTGATTTGCCAACGTGATGTATTTATATGAAACAGAGTATCACCTATGGAATGAGATGCACCTGAATCATGATTGAGCCCTTGAAGAGCATTTTTATATATATCAAAAACTGAATTCGTCGTTTTTCAACGTCTATTTTCTGTAGAAAGGAGACATGATTCAGATTTGTTTGAATGTAGCGTAACTTGTTTATATTATAGCACTGCTTTTTTTCTTGCCGCAATTTGGCGGGGTCCCCACAAACTTGATTATTTCTTAACTACTGATGATCGGCTTTTTCCTCGATTTGTTTCATGTTCCTGGTTGACTTGAAAAGCGACAAGTTCGGCGAAATCTGTTCAATCGGAATCGGTTCCGAGTACACTATGCGGTGCGGAATTATGCCGTTGCATCAGCAGGTCCGGGCCGGCATGCGGCGTTTTCCGTCAGGTGTGGGGGGTCGAGTTGGGTTTCGCTAAAGGGGTTCAAAAAGCTCCAAAACGGCTGGAAATGCGTTTTTAGCATGTTTTGGTAGGTGGAGTACGCCCTTCTTTCACTGCCCGCCAAGCCACTAGCGTCGAGCATGCTTCGATCAGACAGGGCTGTTGGGTCGGTTTTTTTCCTCGTTTTTTTTCGTTTTTTTTTCGAAAAAAACCCGGTTTTTTTTCCTAGGGGCTCGGAAAAAAAACTAAAATGCGGGAAAATACTCAAGCAAGTTTTTTAAGGAAATAGGCACAATAACTGGTTAATTTCGCTTCAAATGCTTTGAATTTACGTTAATAGAAACCTTACAAGCATTTTCCTGGCATAACTTAGCTGTTTTTGGCAAAAAAACTGGTACCACTTTCAGGCAACTTTTATTATTGTATTTTTGTTGTTTTAAAGTGAGGCCAGTGTTTATTTAACGGACGCGCGGTTCTCATAACTCATCCTTGCTGTCCACTAGAGTGGCGTATTTGTTACCGTGCGTGTGTATGAGTAAACCGCATTTGTTGAAACAGCCTTAGCCTACCAACTCGGTCAGAACAGTCTGGACCGCCCCTGCTGACGTGTTGTACGTGCTAGAACAACGGCCCCTGCGTTTAGGTTTAAAATGGGTGTGCTTTCTGTAGTTGCATAGTTCCTTGTCGAAAGTTATTATGGCTGGCCTAGTCACTTAATCCAGACAGCCAATCAGGTTAATCGAGTTAGATTTGATGGAAATGTTGCGTCAAGCGTGCTCTATCACATTATTAATGACAGGCAGTCAATCAGCTGTCAACACTGCATCAATCGCAAACATGTTTTCACTCCCTTCAGCATACCTGTACCGTCATCGGCGGCAAATTCAAACCGAACAACGATTTTTGTCACACTTTCTGTTCAATTGATTGAACGAGCAAACAGCGTAAGCCGTAGCAGAATCAAGTACGAGAGCTAACAGCGATTTGATTTTCGCACTTGACAATAAAATCAATATTGAGCACAGAGAGAAATAAATCTACAAATGCGAATCGGTTCGAGAGATCAGATAACCTGATTCGGCAACGAATGCTGAGCCGGAATTCCTTGAAGTCCGAGTCCTATCGACATTCGATGCAAGTTGGAGATTCGACGCAAATTCTCCAGGTTCTCCTCGTCATCAAATTCGTCGGTTGTGGTCATGGTTTCACGGGTTGGATCCGGACACCCTCCACTCAACTGAAATTTTTAAGCTAATACCATACAGCCTAGCAGGTTGTAATCCACCGAAAAGAGGTTAGGTCCACCCACTTACTGAGGTTTCATCAGAGGAGTACCCAGGATTTTGCAAAGGGGTGTAAGGTTGCCTACTTGTGCCAGGCCGAGATAATTTTGCAAAATTAGCCTTCAACAACGCATTTGAAGGGTATTCTAAGCCTAAAATTCTAAAATTGACTGTTTTAATAGTTTGAACAAGCCTGGTTGGGCTTGCTCAA
>JASANB010003299.1:125000-211352 GCA_030248155.1 Sabatieria punctata
CCGGAAGCCCTCTGGCATATGGGGCACCGGCGGCCGTCGGGAGCTGTCAGAATCATGGCATTAACACGCCGGCCGCCCTCCTGGTGACCGGCACCCAGCAGCATGGCTAGAAGTGGCTGGCAGTGAAAGAAGGGCAACGTCCTAGATGACGAATCACGGGGGCAGCGAAATAGAGCATGAGTCTGATCGTAAGCCGTAAGGAAAATCGGATCGGATGGTACCACCACAGTGACCGAACGTATGGGTACCATATATTGAGTCGGTACCATATGGTCACGACCGGCACCATGTATGGTACCTGGTACCACCACAGTCCCTGAACCATATGGTGTCACTAGCCTAGGTAGGTACTGGTACCATAAACGGCTTTAAGTGCCTGACTGAACTACTGCAGCAAAGCGATATTAGCAAACTCTTAAAGCAACTAAAGAAATAGATTGATGATAAATTGCAATGGGAACAATGAATTGCATGCATAGTTTAGACACGAAACGCGTACCGCACGCAATTTTGTTGTCGTTTACCAGTTTCTAAGTTGAAACAAAACATGTCTAGCATAGAATGGGCGTCATTTAAATCAGCGCCCGACGCGGTGCGAACTTTTTATGTCAGACTACTGTACTGCGAAAGAGCGCCTAAAAACAGTGGGAAACTGTTGAAATCTTTTACTTTCCCCATCGCTAATACATAATCAATTTTGGCGAACACTACACACTCGAAATGAATTCTGTTCGCTTGAATGTTCGACCGACAGACGTTGCAGAACACGAACACGTTGACAAACGGCGAACAGAAATTTTTCATGATTAATGGAGCGTCGAATCACTAACGACGAGATGGGAAAGCAACCAGCAATGATAGATGGTTTTTCACCCCCCCACAATCTCTATAGTCAGCCACCATTGTCATTGAAAGTATACTGTAACTTCAAGTTATCAAGATTGTTATTATAGAGTGAACAACACTAGAAAACCCCAGTTCCTAATACAGTCAGGCATTAGCACCGTTTATGGTACCGGTACCTAGGGTAGTAGCACGATATGGTACCTCTACCTTACTACTGGTCTGATACCATATGGTACCACACCCTTATCACATTTACTACGGCATGGTAGTGGTACCATGGCCATTCGTACGGAAGAGTGCTGAATACCTCCAAAAGTGTGCCCGGGGCACACAATTTGGCACTTGATGCCAATTAATGTACCGAAGATTTCCACTTAGTATCCCACCCCACTTAATAACCCACTGGGATGTTACATGGACCCTTGTTCCGCTTTATATCCCATGGGATATTACTTGGCGGCAATGTTTATGTCAAATTTGTAATAATTTTCGGTAAATGTATAGTTTCCGGGCGTAAAATCAGGAACCGGCCCAAGATTAAAATTAATACTTTTAATAATCATAACTAATTATAAATTAACAAGTTTTATCGATAAATACCGATTATCGATTATTTTTTGGCAAAATTCCAAAATCGTCCTAAATGGTCATGTTATATATCATTTGAAAGCCCTTCGCCTGACGAGTCTAATGATCACTAAATCAGCATAGGGCACGCCCCGGGAGGCCTGTTTTGCCAAATATAAAAGTACCCTTAGAGACGCATCAGTATAGGCACGCTCCGGAGGGCCTGGTTTAAAAACATAAAAGTACCTCTAGGGGACGCATCGGTATAGGGCACGCTCCGGGCTCTTTCAGGGCATCTGTCAATAGCTGGCCAACTTTCAGGACATAGGAGTGATATCGTAGATCATTGTGGATAGCTTCAGTGATGGTCCAAACAGAAACCTCCATCCTAGCAGCAAGAGTTCTCAGTGAAACTGTTGGATCCTCTTCGATTTTCTCCTGCAGCTTATCCAAAAAGGCTTTATCACGCTTTTTGCACTCTGATCTGTTGTGCGACTTCCTGGATGATGTGCCTGAACCTTCTTCTTGTGCTTCCTGATCTTTAAATCGCTTGGCAATCTCATAAACAGTCGATTTTGGGTAATTGAGAAACTCTATTATTTCACCCGGCGTTCGGTTATTTCGGAGACCTTCGATTACAGCTGCGCGGCGGTCCTGTTCAGTAGACATGGTGGAATAAACTGATTCCAGAAACAGCTAACACCACAGAGCACTTGTACACCAAGTTTCAGCCCGATCGGTTCAGTAATAAAAATTTTATGAAAGTTTAAAGTTTGTCCGGATTTAAACCTAACACCCTATCATTAAAAGTATTTATTTCAATCTGGGGTCGGTTCCTGATTTTACGCCCGGAAACTATACATTTACCTAATTTTCTTACACACGCATACTGTATTTATGATAAAACATTGTTCCGGTTAATATCGCATGCTGTTTCCAGTTAATATCCCATGGCTTTGTCCAGTTAATATCCCTGGAATATTAACTGGCGGCAATGTTTTCACTGAGAAACGTGATTTTCCGTGTTATATCCCCTGGGATACTAAGTGGAAAACTCCGGTACCTATTCTGTTAGGAGACAGGACAGACAGACAGACAGACAGACAGACAGACAGACAGACAGACAGACAGACAGACAGACAGACAGACAGACAGACAGACAGACAGACAGACAGACAGACAGACAGGACAGACAGGACAGAACAGACAGGACAGACACACTGGGTGGATGACTGATGTGCTTGGGCCGCTCGTGTATGAAATTTCGGCGCCCATTTTGTACTGCAACATCCAGTAGTCTCGTAATCCATGAAATTAAGAAGAGAGAGAAAAAAGGGCAAAAGGTAAAAAGCACCGTCGGGACCGTAGCACCGTAGCACCGTCGGTCTCATCGGACCGTACTCCTGTTGCTCTCGTCTTCCGTTTTTAAACGCCGTCTGCCGAAAAGCGGCCATTTTCCCCCACCGGTTCGATGAGACCGACGGTGCTACGGCGATTTAGGGATACAACCGAATTTCGCTGTTGGGTAGTATGAACCGAATAATTCGGTATTTTCAGCTATTCGGTTTCGGTATTTTTGGTATACTTGGGTACTTCTACTTGTGGACATGCTGAATCCACCGGAAGATATTGTGTTGATGCATGAAGAGCGCCACTGGATTCCGCCCAAATTCGGACAGCAAGCCTGTTACTCTGGCCCTGACGGCTGCTATAAACTTATCATCCACGCCCGGTACGCTTGTCTGCCCGAAAGGTAAGGTGCCCTGCAACACAAAAATCGGATTTTAACCTTTTTACATTTCTTTCCTTTGAGGATTATTATGCGTACATACAGTACATTCTTAGATACCCGTACGTTCGTTTGGACAGAATCCATGTGGAATATTATGTGTACGCTCCTCTGAACAGCATAAACGGCACGTGAGCGAGCAATTTGGATTCGTCTTCTAGACGTACAGTGCTGATTGATGTAAATATAGGCTAGCTGGTTGGTGCATGTTAGACTAGTGCAAATAGACTGAATGCGAAAGCAAAAGTGACGCAACCATGTTAGTCGGATGTGTGTACTGTTGCCTTGTACAGGGTGTCTCAAAAAAATGATCACATTTCTTTTTACTGCCATTTCCGCAAATTTTGACCAAATAGGCTGAAATTTGGACCATAGGTGCCAAAACTCGTGCAATTTTATGTGTTAAAGTTTGGTGCACTAGGCTTGACTCATTCCCGTGAAATTTCAAAAAAAGTGAAATTTGTTAAATCAATAGTGAAAGCCGGTCACCGAAAAAATGATCACCTTTCTTTTCACTGCCATTTCCGCAAATTTTGACCAAATAGGCTGAAATGTGGACCATAGGTGCCCAAACTCGGGCAATTTTATGTGTTAAAATTTGGTGCACTAGGCTTGACCAATTCTCGAGAAATTTCAAAAAAAGTGAAATTTGGTAATTTCAATACCAAAAGCCGGTCACCGAAAAAACGTTACATTACATTATCGCCTAAACTCTAACGATAGCGTTGGAGTTCATGCGTCAACTTCTTACACACGAATTACCCTGAACTTCTGCGTTTACACTCCAAATTTCATGCAATTCCGTCAAAAATTAGAAAAGATATAGGAAAAGGATATGTTTCCATTTTTCGGTGACCGCCTTTCACTATTGAAATTACCAAATTTCACTTTTTTTGAAATTTCTCGGGAATGAGTCAAGCCTAGTGCACCAAACTTTAACACATAAAATTGCACGAGTTTTGGCACCTATGGTCCAAATTTCAGCCTATTTGGTCAAAATTTACGGAAATGGCAGTAAAAAGAAATGTGATCATTTTTTTTTAGACACCCTGTATTTCGTTTCTTCCCGCATGATCTAATCTTCCATTTGATAACTTGTCACCTTGGCTACATGCGTTGCATTATTAGTGGTGTTTGCTGTAGTAGATAAACTGTAGCCGACCGATTAAGTCGGCCATTCTTTGGTATATCAGGACACAACGCGAAAGAGTTTAAAAACATTTGCATTAAAAGGAGGGTGTACCGAATAGTAGACTGTTAATTTTATTATCGGTTTGTGTCCAGCCAGAAATGATAGTCGCACGCAGTTGATGAAGAGGACGAGACATCACTCAGAGCGTCTGTTGCAGTGGCGTACCCAGGATTTAAAAGGTTGACAATTTTTCAAAACAAGCTAATAAAAATTTTTGGCCCACAAAAACTCAATGCGTTCTTAGCACAAAATTAACAGTTCTAGTACATAATCTATTGGTTTCTCTGAATGTTTTCCAGCTATTAGGTCCGCCTAAGCTGGCAAGAAACAAAAGAACACTGTTTCAGACAACCGCTTAAAGGCGTTGGCAGAATTGAGGCAAATTTTAACTCAATCAAACTGTGTAATAGCCAGTTACATAACCGAAAAGCAGTGAGATTATTTCTATTTTTAAACATTTTGTGGCAAAGTGCGTTAAAAAGCAGCAAAATATTGAGTTTTAAACAGTTATTTTATTTGGTAGCAAAAATACCGAAACCGAATAAATGAAAATACCGAATTATTCGGTTGTATCCCCAAATCACGGTAGCACCGTCTAGGGATGCAAATGGTATAAAAAATACCAAATACCAAATACCAAATAGTAGATGGTATTTTCTATACCAAATAATACCAAATAATTCCAAATAGTTGATAAACAGGTCACTAGCTGTTTGGAGGAATGAGCGCAAAGTCATACTTTTTGTTTTTTTCAGCAAAAATATATAAGTTTTGCCTCAGTGGAAGAGTTTTTGTTGCATCTAAAAGAAAACTAGTCATGCCGAAAAAGAAAACGAGCAGAATTTGACGGTTTTTCACTTACTCGGGAAATGGGCAAGCACGTTGTGACGTTTGCGGTCTAGGCTCGGTCTCATATAAAGGTGCCGTCCATAAATGACGTCGTACCAAAATCCAGATTTTTCCGACCCCCCCTTCCCCCAAAATCGCCTTGCATCGTTTCATGGGGGCCCCCTCCCACTTTTTGAGAATTTTCCATGAATGGTTGTTTGTTACAAGCTAAACTTGTCAGAATTCTTTATTGTTTTGTTGCTCATAAACGGTAAAGAGACATCTTGTTCTGCGTATCTGCATTGTTAAACTTTTAGTAAATTAGAAATAAGGAGAAAACTCTGAACAGAAGAGCTCTGACATGGTATACAGTCGCAAAATATGCAGAATTTATCGCTTAAAAACTAACTGTTTAGTTATTTAAACTACTTGGTATTATTTGGTATAAAAAATACCAAATACCAAATAATACCAAATACCTAGAAAATACCAAATAATACCGAATAATACCAAATAATACCGGATACCATTTGCATCCCTAGCACCGTCGGTCTCATCGAACCAGTGGGGGGAAATGGCCGATTTTCGGCAGACGGCGTTTAAACAGGCGACTACTAAACTTCGCAACATCGCAACCAGTCGCAACTTCGCAACCAGTCGCACCCGTTCGCATCCGCCGGGCGCCAACTCTAGAATATAGACGCGAAGATTTATTTGACGATGAAATTGCGCAAAATTAATCAGAAATTCCGGATTATGTTACGAAACAGCAATGTTCTATCTAGTAGAGGGGACACTGTTTGATGGACACTGAGGGGCGGAGCGGATGAAGGACAAGGACATTAAATGAAAATGTATTCAATGCTACAGAAAGCCAGGAAGGAAGACTTGCAGTGTTTTAACCATAAGATTTTGGTAAAAATAGCAATAATCAACTGAAACTGAATAATTTTTGGGCTGAGAATTTCGCTTTTAGGCAAGAATACAATTTTGGTACGACAAATAAGCGTTCGGTTTATTTTACAAAAAAATAACAATTTTTGGATCGGCAACACTGTTACTAGGCTGTACCGATCAAACATACAGTACGACCACAATTAACGCAACACGGCTAAATCTTTGGATTGTGATTGTGCACATAGAAACACGTTTTCTATTCTTGATACAATGCGATCGTAAACCGTAGGTAGGCAGATACTGATAAAAATTTACTTCATTATTGCGTACGTAATGGGGTTAGAGACCGAGCATGGTCGGACGTGACCAAGCTCCGGTCAAGTGAAGATTTGAGCCAGGCGTGCGTGCAGCAAAGGCCCCTGGGCCGGGCCCACCTACAAATTTGAAAATCCGGACCGTTTTCTAATATGTACTGTAGAACACTGTTCGCTTCAGTCTTAAAATAAAGGACCAGCAGTTGATCCGATCCGATCTGATGTGCAGGGGCCTTACGGCCTATGATCAGACTCGTGGCCCATTTCGCAACCCCCGATTTCGTCATCTCGGACGTTTTTCCCTTCTTTCACTGGCCAGCCACTTATAGGCATGCCGTTGGGTGCCAGTCACTAAGAGAGCGCCGGCGTGTTGACGTCATGGTGTCAGCTCCCCACAGCCGCCGGTGCCCCGGTTGGCTGAGCGCCCCCGGCATAGTAGTTTTCTCAAACAGCTCCTAACGTTGTCGATGTTCTCCTCCAACGTGGCATGCTTTGTGGAACGGCTTTCGGTGCAATGGCAGATCCGGTCGGTTCCCTTTTATCTACTCGCTGTCACCAGCTTTCGGTGGCCTGGGTGGGGCTTTGCGTCGTCTAATTCCAGTCAGACTGGTTTCGAACCCACTCCACTACAACAGCTATGGATGCAGGGCCGCCGTGACTCAGAGGCAGCGAGCTACCAACTGAGCCAACGACGCCACTTGGACCAGCAGTCATCTTACCTGAGAAATGAAATAGCCGTATTACGTACATTGCAGCTATATTAACATTCCTTACCGAAATCGAGCCATACTATGACTGCTTGTAGTCTTACAACATGTGTAAACCTACCGAGTCACGTTAAATCGAACCGCCAACCCAGCGCATTATGGTACGTACTTTCACGCTGTGAGTCCGAGTATTCTAAGAAATATGCTTAAAAGGCCAACTACACTTGTTTATTCAAAAAGCGAAACAAATTTTAAAGTAGATGTTGAAAGATTTATACTCAGCCTTTTGCATTCCAATATGTACTAGTGTTTGTACCTTTGACTACAGCGATGCAAAGCTGGTGTCAAGCGTCGTTTTCTTAAACTGTGGTGGTGGAGAAACAGGCTGCCCTTGCTGTTGATGCGACCCTCATCTTTCATTGAATGTAAAGAGACAAAAGAGTAAACTAGGCATCCTTTACATCACGTCATAGCAGCCCTTCTATCAAGAACAGGCACAGGAAAAACAAAAAAAGAAGTCGGAAAACTTTTTCTTACACTTTCTGTTTTCTTCGCATCGACGTTCTAGAGTTGGCGCCCGGCGGATGCGAACCGGAGCGACTGGTTGCGAAGTTGCGACCGGTTGCGATGTTGCGAAGTTTAGTAGTCGCCGTTTAAACACGGAAGAGGAGAGCAACAGGAATACGGTCCGATGAGACCGGCGGTGCTACGGTGCTACGCTACGGTCCCGACGGTGCTTTTTATCTTTTGCCGAAAAAAGAGCGAAGAAGGACAGAAGAAAAGCTTGTTTTAGCGTTTATTATCGAAGCATTTTGTAATAATTATGAGCGACCCCGACCCGGACCGACCGGACGATGGTCAGTCGCCCATTGAGGGCAGCGATTCTTACTGCAGCGACGGCGATAACGAAGAATTCGATGATGAAGGTAAATAATTATTTTGAAAAATTATATAGGGATGGGTCGGACTATTTGTTGCCTAAATACCGTGTACCGGATAGAACTTGCGAAACTGTATAAATACCTAATTGGGTTGAAAATATGACCAGATTAACGGCACGACCATCATAACCATTCATTGATAGTTGTAAGTCACTATTTGAGTCAAAGTTTGACAGTCAAATAAACAAAAGTGGACGTATTTAGAATATTTGGCACTCTGCTAAAATTCAACTTAAATGCCTGCTGTTGAAACGATGACGTTATAAATACAGTACAAAATTGAATCAGTCGCATTATTTTATCAGTATCTACCTGGGCTAGTGGCAATGGTACGGTCACCATAAATGGTACCCCCATGTTCTCGGACTGTGGTGGTACCATATGTGTAACATATATGGGGTAACATTATATGGTGTCACTAGCCAAGGTACCGTCACCATTACCAGCACAGGCCGTGAACGTGGGGCTACCATATCGTCGCCACTATGGTAAAACGAGCCAAGTAACAAAAAGTCGAAATCGAGAAAATCGCGTTTTAAATATTTGTTACATTTTCGTGAATTAGCTTCAATATCAGTTTAAATATTTTTACCTAAAATACAAGTACATAATTGGTGTTCAAAACATTCTGGATGTGTCAGTTGTGTTAAATTAAGTCAGCTAACAGGAAAAGCACAAAGCACTTGGCTCATTTTACCGGGATCACCTGGTGATGTCCGTGCACATGCCTTTGGTTACATGGCTGTATCTCCTGACATAGAGCCAATTTCGACTTCGTTGCTTCGCCAAAAACGTTTTTAAGTGCTTTAACTATAGTTTTTCGCACGTAACTTCATTTTTTCCATCTTGTTACTTGGCTCGTTTTACCATAGTGGCGGCGATATATATACCGGTACCATAACGGCGTTAAGTGCCTGACTGTTATAAAGAAAACTTGCCCGAACAATGCTATTTTGTCATGACAACTAGTCATTTTTCAACGAAAAAATCAGTTTATATTGGAGTAGAGTAATATGAGAATTTAGGTACATTAGACGAAGAAGAAGCTATGGTGAGTGGTGACGAGACCAATGAAGTGGCTGCTTTGCATGAGGTAATTAATTTTTATTAATTAAATGAATTTAGCCTCAGATATACAGGGTGTGCCAAAAAAAAACAACCCAGCAGAGTTTTTGCTGTCGCAACGGCAAATCTCAACCGATTTGAATGAATCCTTTTTTAAATGAAAGATAAATAAATTCTTGAAAGATTGATGTACCGCTTATTAAGATAGCCTGCTTAGTTCCTGAGATATTTGTCCTCAAATTCAAAACAGAGATTTTGGCAATGAACAAGAGTGATAAAGAACAACCCAGCAGATTTTTTACTTTTGCAACCATGAATCTGAACCGATTTGAATGAATCCTTTTTTGAATGAAAGACTGATAAATTCTTCAAAGATTGGTGCAATTTTCATTGAGATTCACAGTTTCGTTCTTGAGATATTTGCCTTCTAAGTCAAAACACATTTTGGCAAAGAACAAGAGCGATTCCGTTGCATTTCATAATAAAGCAGATTCCTACAGCTAGGGCTAATGATACTTTAGTATTGAAGTAAACCGAGTTTCTGTGTCACCTGTAAAGCCTCCAAGAGCCATTAGAAGTAGCAGGAATCGTTTTGTTATGAAGTGCAACGGAATAATAAAAAATCCCTCTTGTTCAAAGCTAAAATCACAGTTTTGAATTTGAGAGTGAATATCTCAGGAACTAGGCAGAGTACAATAATAAACGTTACATCAATCTTTCAAGAATTTATTTATCTTTCATTTAAAAAAGGATTCATTCAAATCGGCTGAGATTTGCGGTTGCTACAGCGAAAAATCTGCTGGGTTGTTTTTTTTTGGCACACCCTGTACATTAGCAGTGCAGTTCTTTCGATGTCATTCCTATTCTAAGCCTAAAAATAGGTTTGAAGGGCAGCAGCCACTCTGAGAGCAATGCTACATGTAGTAGAATGTGGAGTCTCAGGCAGACGTGGCAGTGGTCTGAAGGGGGTTGGCCCCCCATCAGGCTCTGATCTACCCCTCAGCAGCCGGCCGCTGCCCCCTCAGGAATTTTTTGAAAGAATTTTGTATAGAAAATTATGATAAAAAGGTGGATTAGGTGTAAATGAGCTCAGAATAGCTTACTGTAACTTATTTTAATGAAAAATAAGCCAGAAAATCTGGATTTTAGACAAAAATCGGACTTTTTGGCTTACCTTCCCCTCAGGCGTGCTCCGAGACTACCTCCACACCCCTCCTCCGGATTTGTCCGGTCATGTATGGGCTGTAACGCTATGTTTGAACCAAGGTTATCAGCTTTTATTTTTAAAGTTGCTTCGGATGCATCCTTGCATCTCCTACGAGCTAAATTTATGTCTGGAAAAAAATTGAAGTAGAGTTTACTGGAACGGTTGGTTCTCAGTCATTTCGCTATCAATTTGGCTCTGATTTTCAGGATTTACTAACAAGATAACAGGGTACCTATTGCGAAAGTTTGGCCCGAAAATTCCAACTCCTGCTGGTTCTGTAGGCCGAAAACTGATAACAGTTTACTGTGATAACGAATTACAAATGAAAAGTGCATTTTGAAAGAATATCAAAGCAGGAAACTGCTTTTTAATTTTAAAGAATTATTTGAAGAGTTTACTGTCAGAAACAATTGCTTGAAAGACGCAAATGCGTTTTGAAAGCATGACCTCAAAATTACTGTTTTTGAAAGATTTGCCTAAAGAAAGAGTGTCAGAATTCTTTGGAAGGGAAAGCTGCTTTTTGACAGATGGCAGGAATGTGTGAATGACATTGTTTTAGTGCCAAACGACTATAACAATGCAGGAAAGCGCTCAACCATAGGAAAACATGTCTGTTGAGCAGAAAATTTTGATCTACACGGAGCCACAGTTTTTCTACAGAAAAGTCGCCTAACGATCTTTTTCTACACTAGTATGAATCCACCTTAAGCGTCAAAGCTAATCTAATACTGGAGCTTGTCGGCCGGTAAAATTTGGCCAAAAGTGATCTGTACTTGAGACACTAATCTGCGCAAGTAGTGATCTCCCTAACCTAGGAAAAGAGCTGGGATGGGACAGCGGAACTCAAACAAACAAACAAACAAACAAAGAAACAAACAAACAAAGATTGCAGGAGCAAGACCTGCCCATAGAAGAGCTGATAAAGATGTACGGTTACGGTAACGATGTGGACGTGTCCAGTTCGAGTGGAGAGGTGAACGTTAGTTTGGGCAGCAGTCAACCGCTACTTGACGTCACAAACAGCTCAGGTTCTTCTTCTGTTCAACCCGGTGAGACTGGTTTCCATCTTTTCATACCATACAAGGGCCGAAAAAATATAGGGGATATGGCTTATCGGCGGGGGATTTAGAGTATAAAACCACTTTCTCAAAAAAGGTCTCCAGGTTTTCGGAGGAGGTAGGTATGGCACCGCCGAGACGGGTGTGAGTGAAACTTCTTCGCTTTCAAAAAAGGTCGCCAGAATTTCGGAGGGGGTACGGCTGACTGAGGGGTATGAGAACAAGTTGGTCTTCCAAAAAAAGTCGCCAAAATTTCGAAGGGGGATGGTGGCGCCTGGGGGCATTACTGAACATGGGGTATTGCCCGGCAAGGGCCGCTCAACTCCGGCCCATGTATGCTTGATAATACATGTATAGCCGCCATCTTTATATAAGCCCGAATGGGATTTTTTATACAGAGTTTCCCAAAAACTGATATCATTTCTCTTTGCTGTCATTTCCTTAAATTTTGACCAAATTTGTATTTTTTGGCTGAAATCTAAAATATATGTGCAAAAATAGGCGAGATTTTGTGTATTAGACCCAATCCTTAGAAATTCACGAATATGTGAATTTTGTTAATTTCAGTGCCCATAGAAACAGCGCTAACATGGAAACTTTCCTTGTTGCTGTCAAATGTTCACCAGATGACCTGAAACTTGCAGAAATTCTTCAGAACCGGGATATTTTATGTGGATAATCCTTATTTTCTCAAGACCGTCTCATTGCATGAAATCTTGACACTCAACATCCCGCAGTTCTTAAGAGTTTCTGCAAGTTTCAGGTCATTTGGCGAACATTTGACAACAACAAGAAAAGTTTCCATTTTAGCGATTGTTTTATAGACGCTGAAATTTTCAAATTTCGCGTACTCGTCAGTCTCTCAGGATTGGGTCAAGCCTGGTTGGTACATCAAATCTTAACAACACGCAAAATCTCCCCTAATTTGGCGCATATATGTTTTAAATTTCAGTCAATTTGCTCAACATTTGGAGCCAGCAAAAATTATATTATTTTTGGGACATCCTGTCGCTATACGTTGCTAAGTGCCACTATTGGCTAACGTATCCATCATACATGTAACAGGTCATCCGCCGATGGGGGGAGGGGGGGTTGGGGGGGTCTGGCGCCGGCCGGGGGGGTCTGAGCCAAAATTTTGGGGGAAGGGGGTGGGCACTAAAAAACGCTCAAAAATCGAAAAAATCGCAATTTTTCGGCTAAAAATCGCAAAAAATCGCTAATTTGGGCTGAAATACAGCTAAAAAGTGCTCTTTTGCAGGCGATTTTGGCAATTTTTGTGTGTTAAATTGTAAAAAATTGCAAAAATTTGCACGAAAATTTACTTGCCAGAAAAATCGGAGGGGGGGGGGTCGGTGATATCGTCTCGGGGGGGGGGGGCCCATCCGGGGGGTCTGGCCTATTTCGGGTGGGGGGGCAGACCCCCCCTGTTACATGTATGGTATCCATGTATAACTACCAAAAGTCCAATCGGGCTTACAGCTAAACGTGGATATAGTCACCTGACCCGATGTAGCAGGTTACATGGCGAGGTAGGTTGTGGGTCTTCTGACTGAGCCTGAATTCTAATGAAGTGGAATAGAGTGGAAAACACCCAAAACACCAAATCCCAATTAGACGTAATTCGTAGTACTACAAACTAGAGTGCGAACTGGTATTGGGTATTGGGTATTGGGTGTATTGGGGTGTTTTCCAGGTATTGGGTATTGGGTATTGGGTATTGGGGTTTTTACCCCCCAATACCCAATACTAAATTAGACAATGAAAAATAGAGAAAAATCGATGTTGACCTGAAAAATTGATCTTAAAAAATCGAAAAAGTTGATCGATGATTCGGTTTAGTAAGCTGTTTTCGCGTTAAGGAGCCGTCCATAAACGACGTCGTTCAAAATCCCGATTTTTCGGAGCCCCCTCCGCCCAAAATCGCCTTTCGTCGTTTCTTGGGGATCCTCTCCCCTAAGTCGACGTCGTTTTCGGTTTACCCCCTCCCGATAAAAGTTCAACCCATACAGAACTGTCATCTTTTCTTGTTAGCATACTGCGCAATCAATAGAATAAATCCCTACAACCACTCTGGGAAGCTTTTCCGCATTGTAGAAACCTCTGACAGCATGTACTTAAATTGAAAATAATACAATCAAAGTTTTCTAAAATTCCGAAAAAAGCGACGTCGCTCTTTGCTAACCCCTCCGCCTCCTGGTGTGGCGTCTATCGTCGCATTTCAGCCGACCCCCTCCCCCTCTGGAACGTCATCGTTTATGGACGACCTAATCAACTAAACGTAGTAGAATTTCCTAAAGTGTACGCTTTGTTCTTATCTAAAATAAAAATGGTGACATTTAATGTCACCGTAATGTACCAGTACCGTACCCATGGCTATTGCGGTGGTGCACACAATTTCCGGCCGAGTTAGGAAAAAATCGCCGGAAGTAAGAAACACGACTGAATTACGAAATATTAAGTATCAAAACTGTTAATTTCTGCTAATTTTTCGCCTAACCGGCTTCTAAATGCTTTCTGAAAGGCTAATTTTTCAAAAATTTTTCGCCCTGCTTGGGCAGTGGCCCAACCAGCCTCTTAAAAATTTTAATTGCAGTGCGAAAAATCTTGTGTACACAACTAGAATGTACCTGTCCACGGAAATGAAAATTTTTGCCCAGCTACGCAAGTATTGGGTATTGGGTATTGGGGTATTGGGGGTCTCAGGTATTGGTATTGGGTATTGGGTATTGGGGTATTGGGTTTTTTAGGTATTGTTCGCACTCTACAGTACAAACTACTAACTACAAACTACATATTTTCGGCGATTATGACGTCATCAAGACTACAAATTAACTAAGACTACATATTATTTTTGCTGACTACAAATTGACTACAAACTACTTTTTCATAATTTGCGAATTTGTAGTCAATTTGTAGTCATTTTTCTTAGAAATTTTCCGATTTTTTATTGTAATTTTATATAAATTGAGTCCCCAATCGGCCTTTGAGCTGTCTTGAGCTTATAAAAAGTGTACAAAATACCAAGAACGAAGCAATGTAAAGTGTTAGAAAGATCGTTTTTCCAATTTTCCCGCTTTTTTACCTGTATAAATTTTCAAAGAAAAGTGACCACATGATTGACTTTTGCAAATTTGTTCATGTTTTTATTGTGTTGGTTTTAAAAAAAAATAACTCATTCTGTTTTTAAAAAATACCAAATGTTCAGCATTGAAATTATGTTAAACATTGAATTCCGTCCGTTACTTTTCAGAAATATCCATTAGAAAAGACGATTTTTTCACAGAAAAACAATTAACAGGCTTCCGGTTATTATTTTTGCAAAGCATTTCTATGACTGATTGCTCAATTGGCAAAAATTTGCAGTAATATCGAATTTCTGACGTTTGGTAACCTGACTACAAATTGACTACAAACTAAGACTAAATATTTTTTGTACCTGAATTTGACAACTACAAACTAAGACTACAAATTATTTTGGCGAAAATTTTTAACTACAAACTAAGACTACAAATTGAAATTCTCTGAGGAAATAGGTCTAATCCTTCTAATCTAATCCTAATGCTGAAAAAGTTTTGAAGAAAAAATGTGATGTTTCGTGTATGGCTTTAAATACAACTAAAGTTTAGTCTAATGCACATTATCTGCACCTACGTGTACTGTAACTTAAAAATGAAGCCGATTATAGGGAAAAGTCCCCCATCTGGAAATTGCCTTTATGAAAACTTGTCTTCCGCTATGCCTAAGCCTAGCTTTAGTTTGTTTGTTGAAGGTAAGCTTAAACGTCAGCTAGTAGAACTTATGTAAGCCTGAGCCTTATAACTTAATGCCGGAACTTAGAGTTTGAAATGAACGTTCCTGGAGTGCATCAGGGTTTCCTACTACAATGGCGATCGGTCCGTCATACCGCAAAAATTGTGTTGCCTTTTTCTCGTTTTTGTCGAATTGTTAGTTTGTAAATTTCGATTGCTTTGAACATGGATCGTTTTCGCAAGAAAAGGAACAGGAGCGCTATTGATTTAGCTCATAGCCGAAAAGTTGGGTCTTTATTTGAAAGTACCTGAACCTGACACCTGGGTACTTTTGAAAAATGTACCTGAACCTGAACCTGAAATTTGATTTTTGAGATGCCTGAACCTGGACTTACTTGAAATTTGGTGGTACCTACCAACTGTAAACTAAACATGGCTGTAGTCCGCTGATTGTCTGTCAGTACAAGCAGAATTTACCAACAGATTCGACGGGTGTCTGTCGTGCGCATGGCTACTTCTCGGACGATACAGAAGACTCGGACGTAGATGAGGAATACGTTCCTCCGGAAGCCTGGCGCAAGCACATCCGAGTCGGTCAACAGTTCCAGGTGGACGTGCCCGACTGCACCGGTGGGTTGAGCATCGGTCACTCTGGTCTCTCTTTCTTTCTACAGCGCTTATATTTGTGTTTGAGGCATTGGGTCGCCGGATATAATCGAAAACGGACTGTCGGCTGATCAGAAGGAAGAGGCCGAAGCGAAAGAAGAGTCCGACCCCGACAAGGACTGTCTGCTCTGGCGACCCGACGATTTAGCCGAATCGGAAAGTGGGTGCCTTTAGAGTTTGATCCATACATGGACAAAAGGGGATATGGCTTTTTGGCCGGGGGGGGGGTGGTGGTGTTTGCAGAGTATAAAAACACTCTCCCAAAAAGCCGTCACTCTATTCTCGGAGGGGTTGTGATCGAAATTGTTTTGCAAAGGTCGCCCGGTCGTCTGACGTTATCTTGAAATTTTGTCTCCTGCAGCCAATATGCTAGCCAATAATGTCTGCACAAGCGAGATCTCGCCATGCACCGTACTAAAACACTAAGAAATCGCGTTCTAGGGCTAAAAGCCATTTTGGTGTCTGAAATTCTAAAGAACAAAAAATCACTCGAAAAATTACTTGGCAGAAAAATCCAAAACGCATGTGGGGAAAAATCATCTCTGGGGTCAGACCCCAAATCTCCTTTATTGTGTATGTTCTTGCATGTATTTTACCATCGAAGTACTAACTAGGGGGTTTGGAGTTACCCCTGCTGGAAACGCCAAACCCCCTCACCCCCGAGATAGGTTGCGGGAAACCCCGAACCCAAAAATACAAGTACTAGTTAGTGGCTCCAGTACTAACAAACTGGCTCAGAAATCACTAATTTTTAGCCTAAAATTCGCTTGAAAAGCCTTTGGAAACCAAATTTGGCGTTTCCACTGCTGATATTTAAGAGAAATTGGGGTTTTTGGAAGCCCTTTTTGCCATTTTCTATTTTGCCTTTTGGAACTTTTTGAAATGTTGGACCCCCTCGACCCATACATGTAGTTGGGGGGGGTTAGCCCCCCAAGCCCGTTTTTCGGCAACCCCCCCCCGAGCCGGATTTGGGGGGGGTTCTGAAACCCTATTTTGGGTTAAAAACTGCTAAATTTCAGGGTTTCAATACTTATAAACCGTAATTTAGGATTTCAAAAGCCCTAAATAGGGTTCCGGAACCCAAATTTGTGTTTCTGAAACTCTAATTAGGGTTTCTGAAGCCCTAAATAGGGTTCCGGAACCCTAATCTGGGTCTCTGAGAGCCTAAACAGGGTTTCTTGAGCCCAAAATAGGGTTCTGTAACCCTAATTTGGGTCCCTGAAACTCTAATTTGGGTTTGTGATGCCCTAAATAGGGTTGCGGAACCCTAATTTGGGTCTCTGAAACTGTAATTAGGGTTTCTGAGGCCCTAAATAGGGTTCCGTAACCCTAATTTGGGTCTCTGAAACTCTAATTAGGGTTTCTGAAGCCCTAAATAGGGTTCCGGAGCCCTAATTTCCGTTTCTGGCGGCCCAAAATAGGGTTCCGGAACCCAAACTTGGGTTTCAGAGACCCAAAACAGGGTTTTGGAACCATAATAGGGTCAGAGGCCCTGAATAGGGTTCCAGAACTCTAATTTAGGTCTCAGAAACCCTAAACGGGGTTTCAGAGCCCTAATTGGCTTTCAAAATTTATAAATAGGGTTCCAGAAATGCACTTTAGCTGTATTATGTCGAATAAAATAGAGTTTTGGCGCATTTTAAAGCAAAATACAGTTTTTTGCATGTTTTTAATAAAAAATAGGATTTTCTGCACGTTTTAAAACAATAAATAGGGTTTTAAAGGACATTTTTGCACTTCTGACAGGATTTTTACCGGATTTTTAGTCCTCAAAACCCTGTTTTGAGCCCAAAAAAGGTCGCTGAAACCCCCTTTGGAAATAGTGCTGAAACCCTATTTGGGATCTGGAAACCCCCCAGCCGAAAACCCAGCTACATGTATGCCTCGATCCCCCACCTGAGGAAAACCCCGCCCCTACGCCCCTCCCCCCAGGTCGGCCCGGGGCTGTTACATGTATGTCTTGTACATGTGTCTCCCTCTTTATCTTCTATTCCTGTCCCACTTATCTAGTGACTGGATGTTTGTACCACATACAATGCTATTGTTTTCAGTTGAGGAGTACCTTAGAGCAGCCTACGTGGACCGACCGCCATTGAAAAAGCCGCGTATAGAGGTTCCGCCCGGAGAAGGCGCAGTGGTGGGGGAACCAGAACTGCCCAGACATCCGACCAGTCTCTATCTCAGGGATGACGAAGATGCTCTCTACATTCTCCTTAAGGTACTGTAGCTCTCCAGCTTAAGGCTAACAGCTCAAGTCTTTTCAGTCTCACTACAATTTGTCCGAGGCTCTCAGCAGGTACACTCAGGTGGCCTCTGCAGGCAAGCCCGACCCTGACCACTCTCAGGTCTGTCCCACCACATCGCATCGCACCGAGCCCGGAACCCTTCAAAGTTGGTCAGAGACTGAGTGTGAGGCGTTCGAAGAGGGACTCAGGACTTATGGCAAAAACTTCTTCCTTATTCACAGAGATGTGGTGAGCAAGAAGACCGGGGAATGTGGTTGGTTAATTAATTAGATGGTGCTAATTCAGCTACCAAACCGCCGGCCGGGGGAGCTGGTGCATTTCTACTATCTGTGGAAGAAGACCGAACGACACGATATGTTCGTGCAACGGGTCCGCTTCGAGAAACGACAGTTCCTGCTTAACCCCAATGCAACGTGAGCTTTATGCTAATTTTAGCAGCCGGTTAGTTGGCATTATGATGTCAACTGAACCTGTATCATATGTCAAGAAATCGTGTTCATTATGGAAACCTTTTTAAACTACAGTTTGGTAATAACACGCAAATCCAGTGCAACCGTCTAAGGTATCATTATTGCTGCATTTTCATGTAATAATACTACCTTCTACGCTACCACTACTTTGCGTGTTGTTACCATTAAGTGCGTTCTATGAATCATTCTAGCACCGCTCTATGCAAATTTTTGTCGTTTCAGTGTAAAATCATTCTTGCACCACTCAATGCAAATTTCGGTCATTTCAGCGACTATATGGACCACTTCATCAGTCAGATGGAGAACGCGGCCGGTCACCCGGTCAAGACGGATCCGCTGCCCCCGGTGGGTCTACCGGACCTCGAGGGCGGGGTCGAGGAACCCAGCTCAACCACCTCCTCCACTAGCCTCTTTGCACACTCTCACCACAATGAGTCGTTGATTGCCAGCGACCCTAAGCACGCGGAGGGGCGGTTCCATCAGACCCATTTCAACGAATGGGCGGCCGGCTCCGCCCACCCGCTGACCAATAGGGAGCCGCCTGCCACTAGCAACAACAGCCCGCCCATTTTGCCGCAGTTGGATAGCTATACGGTGGACAGCATTCTGTCACACGGACCCGTGCCCGCTGCGCAACAACAGTCTAGTTAATCTGGCAGCAGTATATTACATTACTACTGTACTCACGTGTTGTGTGAAAAAGAAAAGAGCGTATTTTGTGTTACTATTACTGGCGAATGATTAAAGATAGCAAGACTTTGCGAAGCGAAATCTCTGAGAAGTTTACCTGTTTATCTTGTAGAATTTAACCCCGATCAAATCCAGGTTTTGTGCCGTTTTTTCTGGCTAGATATTTTATCGTGTACAAAAGGCGATGTAAAGCTTGGCGTGTGTGTTTGATCAGTTTTTGTTTCTGTGCGTCCGTTTTCTGCTCGGTCGGCCGGTGTACTTTTACGTTTTGTAGACGGTTTCCTTTTGGTTCTGTTCGGTTCTCTGCTAACTAGGGCTTTTGAGGTGTTTTTCCGTTGCAAGCAAGAAAAGGCAATAGTGAATATTCTTGATAGTATCGCTTTTTGTACGCTTTTAAATCGAATGTAGAGGCTCTGTGCCCTGTGCGCTTTTTACCTAGATTGGAGTTTCTTTTTTTCTCTCTCTCTCACTGCTTTGTTTAACTGTCATAGTATATGTAGTTCTGTTTTTATTGTATTCGGGGTTGAATAAACGTTTAAGCGTTTTTGGGTCCGTTGATTCAATTGGGAAGTTATGCCAATTTTTATGTCTGTTTGAGTTGTTTATGGGCAGTTATTGCTTGTCTTTTGGTACAGCCGTTAAATCTGCGATTAAGGTAAAACGGTCGGACACGTAACGACGTTTATGGTAGCGACACCATACATGGTGCTGGTGCCTAGGCTAGTGGCACCATATATGGTAGCCCCACATTCGGGGACTGGTGGTACAATTTATGGTACGAAATGTGAAGAGAGTGGTACCATAAATGGTACTGATACCAATGCCAAGTTAGGGGTACCATATATGGTTATACCGTATACGGTACCACTGCAGGCCCCAAACGTGGGGGTACCATAAATGGTGCCACTAGCCTAGGTACCGGTACCATATATGGTGTCGGTACCATGAACGGCGTTAAGTGCCTGCTTGTAAAAAGAGCTGTTTAGGCAGAAAATGAGTAAATTTGTGGGTAGCAAGGTATCGAAGCTGTACGGTGCCTATCGTCCAGTTGTGTCAGAAACCCTAATCACTACAGTACTCGGGTATCTGAATGAAAATGTACAGTTTAGTTTTGTACAAACAGTAACTTGAGCGTTGTTTGTTTGTATTTTGAAGATTCCTTCTGCCAGTTTGACCTGTATTGCCGACGTTGGCTGTGGCACTGGCCTATCAACTGCCAGATTTGCCAATTTTTTGCCTGAGCACACCAGAATTATTGGATTCGATAGCAGTCCGACCCAGATTGAGGAGGCCCGGCTGACTAATTCTAAGGCTAATATTGAATATATGTAGGTAACGGATTTTTCCGTAAAAACGCCCCCAAATAGTGAGGCTGGGCGATTATTCAGATAAGTCATTTACTAGGATGTTTGGGGGTTACCCCCTGCTGGAAAGGCCACCCCCTCACCCCCACCTCCCCGAGACAGGTTAAGGGACCGCGACCCAAAAATACAAGCACCAGTACTAACAAACTGACTCAAAAATCACTAATTTTTAGCCTAAAATTCGCTTGAAAAGCCTTTGGAAACCGAATTTGGCGTTTCCACTGCTGATATTTTAGAGAAATCAGGGTTTTTGGAAGCCCTTTCTGTCATTTTTTGCTTGTTTTTAGCTTAAAATAGCGATTTTTACGTCTTAACTGAAAAAAACGTGCTAAAAACGCATTTCCAGGCGTTTTGGAGCTTTTTGAAATTTTGGAACTCCCGCTGGGTGAAATCCCCCTCGACCCCCACCTGAGGAAAACCCCCCTACCCCCTCCCCGCAGGTCGGGCCGGAGCTGTTACATGTATGAACAAGTTATCCGCCGAAGGGGTGAGGTGGGTTCAGGATCTGAGCACTAAAAGGGCAAAATCGAAAAAATCGTCAAAAATCGCTAATTTAGGTTGAAATACAGCGAAACGTGCTGTTTAACAGGGGATTTTGGCAATTTTTTGTGTCTGAAATCGCAAGAAATCGCAAAAATTTTGCTCAAAAAATTACTTGACAGAAAAATCGGAAGGGGGTCTGGCCTAAGTCGTGTGGGGGCAGATCCGCAGACCCCATGTGACATATATGATCATTCCGTTCTGGAAGAGATTAAAAATATGATGAAAAATGAGTTAAAACCAACCTAAAAAATCTGGGCTAAAGGCATGAGTTTCAGAAATCAAACACGGTATTATATCTGTTTTTGTTAAAAAATCAGTCCAAATCATTCAAATCACAGCCAGAGAGTAGTTGCCGTTTCCAAATAAGCGCCCATGTACGGTACTTTCCAAACAGCCTCCCCTGGGCGCTTATTTAGATTAAAACTGTTAAAACCATGCATGTAACAGGGGGTCTGCCCCCACCCGACTTAGGCCAACTCCCCGGTTGGGGACCCCCGAGACGAGTTTTCCGCCCCCCTCCGATTTTTTGGCAACTAATTTTTTGAGCAAATTTTTGCGATTTTTTGCAATTTCAGACACAAAAAGTGCCAAAATCGCCTGCAAAACAGCACTTTTTAGCTGTATTTCAGCCCAAATTAGCGATTTTTGACGGTTTTTAGCCGAAAAATTGCGATTTTTTCGATTTTTGAGCGTTTTTACTGCCCAACCTGCTCCCAAAATTTTGGCTCAGACCCCCCCCCCCCGGCCGGCGCCAGACGCCCCCAACCCCCCTCCCCTTCGGCGGATGACCTGTTACATGTATGGTGAAAACTGTCAAAAAACTTGCAAAACCCCCCTTGGCGCATTTACGGAAAAACCGGGTAGGTCGTGGGTGCCTATACCCTATACTGTAGCGAGTCCTGTAGCAGAAGAGGTACGTACAGTATGATTTTAGAGTGCACGACCAGTCAGATGGTTTGCCGTCTGGAGATTCGGAATTGGACTTAGTAACCACCGTCCAAGCTGCTCATTGGTTCGATTTGGATATTTTTTTCGCCGAATGCAAACGAGTGCTAAAGCCGGATGGTGTTCTGGCTATAATGAGTTATCCGGGGCCTAAAATGGAAGTGCCCGGGCAGCCGCAAACCGTCAACGAACAGCTAAGCGCTAGGATTAATAAGGTAGATTCATACATGGACCGGAAAAATCCGGAGGGGATATGTGGTATTTCGTCGGGGAGTGGAGAGTATGAAATTGCTTTTCCAAAACAAGCTCGCCAAATTTCTTCCAAAAAGGTAGCCAAAATTACGGGGGGGCAGGGGTAGCGCCTCCCGGCGAGGGGGTATGGTCCGTCGGGGCGATTTGTCCTAAAAATTTCTGTTTTGTTTTCAAAAAAAGTAGCCAAAATTTCGGTGGGGGTGGGTTTACCCCCTCACCGCCCCGGCCCATGTATATGGGTAGATTTCTCTGTACTGGGTGTGTTATAAACAACACAGCAGATGTTTTGATGTAGCAATCGCAAATCTCAACCGATTTGAATGAGTGAATGAACTTTTTGAGTGAAAGATAAATAAATTCTTGAAATATTAGTGCAATTATCATTAAGATACTATGTTTGGTTCCAGAGCTACATGCCCTCAAAGTCAAAACAGTGGTTTTGGCAATGTACAAGAGGGATTGAAAAGAACCAGCCAAATTTTTTTCTGTAAAAACCTACCGCTTTGAATGACTATTTTTCTGAATAAAGATAGATTAATTTTTGAAAGAGTGCTGAAATTTTTACTCAGCTTATTCCTGAGATATTTGCTCTCAAAGTTAAAACAGTGATTGCACAAGAGCGATCCAAACAAACAAACAAACAAACAAACAAACAAACAAACAAACAAACAAACAAACAAACAAACAAACAAACAAACAAACAAACAAACAAACAAAAACAAACCGAGTGTGATTGTCACAAATAAAGCCTCTTTGCACTTGTCGTCAGTGCTAGCAAGAATGCATTATTGGTGGTAGGAATCTGTTTTATTATGAAGTGCCACAGAGTAATAAGAAACGCTCTGGTTCAATGTTGAAATCTCTGTTTTGAGGGGAAATATCACAGGAACAAAGCAAATAAAAAGAAAGAATTTATTTCTCTTTAATTAAAAAAGATCCATTCGAATCGGTTGAGATTTACGGTTTCTATCTACAGCAAGGGTTTGGCTTTTGGCAGACCGCGACTACATCGTATGGTATAGAGATAAAAATTTGCATGTTACAGCTGGACAGCGACCTAGATTCTATGGGTTATTGGCATCCGTCGATTAGAAATAGACTAAAAAAGCAATATAGAGGCTTTGAGTTGCCCTTTGAACAGCAAATCTGCTACAGGTATGTAATGTATTAAAAAAACACTAATTAATTAATTATAGTTGTTATTAATTTAGAGATGACGAGTCCCTTTACTATCGAAAAGCGGTAAAACTTGGTGATTACCTAACCTTTCTCGAGACTTGGAGTGGTGTGCGCAATTATCGAAAGCAACATCCTGATGCACCCTTGATGGCCGAATTTAAGCAAAGGTACTGTACCCAGCTCGACCAACAGCCAGAATTGGGCAAATTGGCCAACGCCAACAAGACCGGCCGGCGCGCCGGGTCACCAACTCGTCAAGAATAGGGTGGCGCTTATATGATGGGCTAGGGACAGACAAGACCAGATAACGGCCAACTCAGCAACACTAATTACACCCCTCAAACAGCACCAACAGGCGTGCAAAGGATGTCTGGTTGTTGGCCAAATTCTGGTCCAATTCTGGCAGTTGGCCGAGCTGTTTGAGAGCGGGACTTTACTGTACCATACGGTTTGTACTTGAACTAGACGTACCACTTTATACTTTCAGTTTTTAAGGGTTTAAGGGCGCCTTTGTCCTCTCATAAAGTGAAGTTTTTCTTTTTTCAGTCTGTTTTCGTTGATGCCGACTGGAAGTGATGAGAATGCGGAAGTAATTCAAGTGTTTCCATGGTTTTTGATAATGTGCAGGAAAGATAAATGATTTCGGACTTCTGTCATTGTTTTACATTCTATTATGCTACATAAATTAGCTTGTTGACTTCTGTGTGCGTAGATTATGACTGTTGGCTTCGGTAATGTTGCATCAATAAAAGAAATGACAAATTATCGATAGAAAATCTTTGTTGGTCTGTCCAACAAGCTTTGCTGCTTTGTATCTTGAAAGGCGTGCCAGGTTGACTGAGGCAACGATAACGAACTTTCTTTCGTTTGATTGAATTATGAAAAGTAAATACATCGGTGCAGCGATTTCGGAAGCGTATGACCAAGCCAGAACCTCGGTACCTCTCCCTGTGGTCAGACGAATTATTGATTTTCTCTCGGCTAAGGTAACTTCTAGCATACAGTATAATACAGTATAATCCATTTTCGACCTTTGCTTAAATGACTCGTCGGTCATTTCTTGGCTACGATTTTCTCAAGTTTTACTAATATTATTATCCATGCTGTATGTAACATACATGTAACAGGTCATCCGCCGAAGGGAGAGGGGAGTTGGGGGTTCTGGCGCCGACCGAGGGGGTCTTTCGACTAAAAATAATAAAAAATCGCTAATTTGGGCTCAAATACAACTAAAATGAGCTATTTTACAGGCGATTTTGGCAATTTTTGTGTCGGAAATTGAAAAAATCGCAAAAATTTGCTCAAAAAATTACTTGCCAGAAAATCGTACGAGGGGGTCGGTCTCAGAGGGGGCATCCGGGTGGTCTGGCCTAAGTCGGGTGGGGCAGACCCCTTATATGTACTGTATAGCCATACATGGGCCGGGGGGTCTGGGGGTTTGCCCACCCTCCAACTTGGGCTCAACCCCCCAAAC
Organism: Sabatieria punctata; assembly: GCA_030248155.1. NCBI lineage: Eukaryota > Metazoa > Nematoda > Chromadorea > Araeolaimida > Comesomatidae > Sabatieria > Sabatieria punctata. Next base: position 149,990 of record JASANB010003299.1, read on the forward strand.
GACCCCAACCACCTACCTGAAGCCGACTTTTGTTCCTGACCCCACCCACCTAAATCGCCGCGACCCCCCAAACCGGCAGGCCCACCCCCAAATTTTCAGATTTTGACTACCCCCACCCACCCCAACCCATTTTCCGGCCCATGTATGTGTATAGCATGTAATAATGAAAAAACTAACAACAACTCTTGCATACAGTGGAAAAAAATAGCAATTCATACTATTTCATACTTTAATTTTGTTGTTTATGTTCAAGGAAAACAGTAGTAATTAGAGTGCGAACTGGTATTGGGTATTGGGTATTGGGTATTGGGTGTATTGGGGTGTTTTTCAGGTATTGGGTATTGGGTATTGGGGTTTTTACCCCCCAATACCCAATACTAAATTGGACAATTAAAAATAGAGAAAAATCGATGTTGACCTGAAAGATTGATCTGAAAAAATCGAAAAGGTTGATCGATGATTCGGTTTACTAAGCTGGTTTTGCGTTAAGGAGCCGTCCATAAACGACGTCGTTCAAAAATCCCGATTTTTCGGAGCCCCCTCCCGCCAAAATCGCCTTGCGTCGTTTCTATGGCACCTTCCCCCTAAGACGACATAGTTTTCGGTTACCCCCCCCCCCCCGATAAAAGTGCAGTACATACAGAACTGTCATGTTTTTTTGTTAGCATACTGCGCAATCAATAGAATAAATCCCTACAACCACTCTGGGAAGCTTTTCTGCATTGTAGAAACCTATCTCTGACAGAATGTACTTAAATTGAAAATAATACAATCCAAGTTTCCAAAAATTCCGAAAAAAGCGACGTCGATTTTTGCCAACCCCACCCTCTCCTGGTGTGTCGTCTATCGTCGCATTTCGGCCGACCCCTCTCCCCCTCTGGAATGTCGTCGTTTATGGACGGTTTATCAACTAAACGTTAGTAAAATTTCCTAGTGTACGCTTTTGTAAGCGCTACACCAGTAATGCATTTCTCTGTTCTTGTCTAAAATAAAAATGGTGACATTTCTAATGTCACCATAATGTACCAGTACCGTACCCATGGCTATTGCGGTGGTGCACACAATTTCCGGCCGAGCTAGGAAAAAAATCGCCGGAAGTAAGAAACAGGACTGAATTACGAAGTATTAAGTACCAAAACTGCAATTTCTGCTAATTTTACGACTAAATCGGCTTCTAAATGCTTTCTGAAAGGCTAATTTTTCAAAATTTTCTCGCTCTGCTTGGGCAGTGGCTCAACCAGCCTCTTAAAAAATTTAATTGCAGTGCCAAAAATCTTGTGTACACAACTAGAATGCACCTGTCCACTGAAATGAATTTTTTTGGCCCAGCTACGCAAGTATAAGGTATTGGGTATTGGGTATTGGGGTATTGGGGGTCTCAGGTATTGGTATTGGGTATTGGGTATTGGGTATTGGGGTATTGGGTTTTTTAGGTATTGTTCGCACTCTAGTAGTAATTAACTCTTTTATAGCTTCCCACCGACCGAATTTCGTGTTTGGTTGACGTGGGATGCGGCACAGGCTTGGGTACTGTAGTTTTGGCCGATCAGGCTCCATCGCATGCAAAAATAATAGGCATGGACAGTAGTCCCACCCAAATTGCTCAAGCACAGACCACAAACAAACGAGAAAATATAGAATACAGGTACAAAGCTACCTAATTTTGGTCACTGTACTTCTGGTCCTTCAAGAGTTCACGACATTTCGACCAATTTCGCCTTTTCCGATGCTTCAGTCGATTTGATTACTGCCTTCCAAGCAGCGCACTGGTTTCCGTTAAACCATTTCTTTCTGGAGTCTGCACGAGTCTTGCGACCCGGTGGCGTGATTGCGCTCAGCAGTTATCCTCTGCCTCGAATTGAGATTAATCGCTGTATCGATGAGAGGGTAAATGAGGCAGTCAAAAGGGTAAAACTTCTAAATAATAATAAATCTTCTGTAGGAGTCTGTCTGTCCGTCTGTCTGTCCGTCTGTCCGTCTGTCCGTCTGTCTGTCTGTCTGTCTGTCTGTCTATCTGTCTGTCTGTCTGTCTGTCTGTCTGTCTGTCTGTCTGTCTGTCTGTCTGTCTGTCTGTCTGTCTGTCTGTCTGTCTGTCTGTCTGTCTGTCTGTCTGTCTGTCTGTCTGTCTGTCTGTCTGTCTGTCTGTCTGTCTGTCTGTCTGTTTGTTTGTTTGTTTGTTTGTCCTAAACTCTTTTTAGGGCGCTTCCATGGAGTGCCCTGTCTATAAACAGTCATCCCCTTTACTGTCTTTAGGTGCTAGGCCTGTAGCAGCGCACCCAGGGGAGGTGGAGATAGGAAGGAAAAATTAGGCAAAAATAAGAGAAATGAATTATGACCTACACACCTGTCTATTTTATGCCTGGAATGCGTTTTTGAAGGTTAACTTTTCAAAAATTTCTCGCCCTGGTTGGGCACAGCACAGGCCTCTTCAAACTACTAAAACTGTTATTTTTTTGTCAATTTTGCGCTCAAAATACCTTTTAAATGCTTTTTTGAAGGCTAATTTTGCAAAATTTTCTCGCCCTGACTGGCTTGGTGTAGGCAGCGCCGGTTGGGTTCCCAGTTACTTACTAGCCTGTGTTGGGATTTATGTCCAAATTTCAGTCTCTTCGATGTCACAAATAACCGCCCAGTAGCTTTAGCTGACTGTATGAAGATACTCTAGGATTTTTGCAGCTAAACGATGGAATAGATGAGTTAGGATTGTGGTACCCTTCAAATAGGCCATTGCTGCTTAATCAGTACCGAGATATGACTCTGCCTTTCAGTGATCAACTTTGCTACAGGTTCTATTTCAAGTTTTGTACAGCAGGTTTTAGTTTAAATCAAGTTTCAGAGAAGACAAATCGCTTTTCCATCGTCGGTCAGTCAGTTTGTCAGACTTTCTGGCGTTTTTTGAGACCTGGAGTGGAGTGAGAACTTACCGGCAGACCTATCCGGATGGAGCATTGTTGCAGCAATTGCATGAGAAGTAATTTTTACTGGTGACACTAATATTTTGTATAAATACCGTAAAGCTTCTAATAATTGCGTTGCGATATTATTTTTTCGTGTTTGATTTTAGGGGCGCTAGTATTGGAGCGTGCGCGTTTATTATTTGAATGCTACGTACATTGGCCATCTCAAGTATCCTCATTTTTCTGAAAATACTGGGTATTTTTGTCTTAAACACAAGCATCTTTATGAGTTTTAGTCTGACTAATGTTTGCAAGCTTAATCAAAGAAAAATGTCTCAAAGGGACAGTATTCTACATTGGAAACACGTACAAAGCGTTGATAGTAGTGCGCGTGGGAGCGCTATTATTAGATGGGCGCTACTATTAGAGCGTGCGCGTTTACATTTTCGGGCTGTCCGCAAAGGGCGCTACTATTGGAGCGTGCGCGTTTACATTTTCGGGCTGTCCGCAAAGGGCGCTACTATTGGAGCGTGCGCGTTTACATTTTCGGGCTGTCCGCAAAGGGCGCTACTATTGGAGCGTGCGCGTTTACATTTTCGGGCTGTCCGCAAAGGGCGCTACTATTAGAGCGTGCGCGTTTACATTTTCGGGCTGTCCGCAAAGGGCGCTACTATTGGAGCTGCGCTAGTATTAGAAGTTTTACGGCAAGTGGTAAGTGCAGTATTTCTGTACTGTTTAGTGTATCATCCTTGATTCCTAAGGATAAGAACGAAGATTCAACAGTGATACAAGTTTTTCCATGGTTCTTGGTTATGTGTCGGAAAACTCAGACGTAGGGGTGGTTTACAAAATAAAGAGTACATTACGGAGGTGGAAAACTGAATGTAATTTAGTGGTAACACATTGCGCTCAGACAACGTTCTGTCTGGCCGCTCTAATCTTACACCTGACAAGGATTTCTCTCCGGCTAGCAATGAAAACACAGCTGTGGATACAGCTAGTTTTGCTAGTTCCACTCTCGCCGTGTCTAGGTTACGAGAAAGGTTTCCGGTTCATTGCTACTGCGGGCAGTAGATATCGTCCATGCAAGGGAAACACTGACTGCAGCGGTGGTTACGCCCCTTTCAGTTGGGCCTGCAACGACGGTGGCTATCTTTGGCTCGGGTATAAAGCTGTGAACCAGTGTGGTGCACTTTTTGTCTAGGTAACTAGGTATACCTAGTATTACCCAGTTAATATTCGGGAAAAGTACCTAGATTTACTTTACCTAGTTGCTGGTTGCTCTATTTTACCTAGTTTTACTTTACCTAGTTTTAGATCCACATAACTAGGTACTTCTAGGTAGAACAAGTTTACCTAGTTTGATATTTTCAGTATTACGTGGCCTTTTCAGTCAGCAAACCTTCAAATTTCCGGCTTTCCCACAATTACAGTGGCCCAGAGAATGAATTTCTGACTTATTTGATCAATAAAATACAAATATTTACTTGAAAAGTGTCAAATTGCTTAAATTTTAACTCCACTCACTTTATCATTGTTCTGTTGAACCAAAAATAATATTTTGACTTGATTTCGAGCGTTATAGGTTTACCTAGTATTACCTAGTTTTTCTGGGCTTTACCTAGTATTACTTTACCTACAGTAGTTTCTTAGCTGAGAACTTTACCTAGTATTACTTTACCTAGTTTCAAAATTTCAAAATGCACCACACTGCTGTGAACACGTTGGTAAACCAACAAAGCTTAGACTTTCAGCGGCTGTAGTTGCAAGGGAGGCTCGTTCTGTAGTCAGCAACGTGAAAGGCTGAGCGATGATCAGCGGCAATACAGTTTGTGTCACTTCAATTGGACCATCCAAAGTGCCGCGTGTGAGTCAGTTGGATTTGGCTCTGTTATCCATCCGTTTCTCTAAAGCCATAACAAAATTATGATTTTCAGGTGACTCCAAGATTGTTGCTGATGGTAAATATCCAAAACAGGACAGGGTGTCTGTGCCATGATAAGTGTTCCAAGTTTGATCGCAAGTGTCACGACACGCGATTATGTGATCGAAATTCAAACAAATTTATTTCACCTAAATATACTGCTTAGGTTAACTTAGACAGTCAGGCGCTTAATGCCGTTTATGGTACCGAAACCATATAAGGTGCCGGTACCATATTTGGTAAAAGTACCTTATGTGGTACCAGGCATGGGCTAGCATTTCGGCTGGGGGGGGGTAGAATTTTCAATTCCTGAGTGGGGTAGGAGCGCCTGAGGGGGGGGCTGAGGGGGTGGTAAGCCAAAAAGTCCGATTTTTGGCTAAAATCAAGGTCTTTTGGCTTATTTTTCATTAAAATATTTTAAAATAAGCTATTCTGAGCTCATTTACACCTAATCTAGGCATATTTTATCATGATTTCCATACAAAATTCGTCCAAAAAATTTCTGAGGGGGGTAGCGGCCGGCTGAGGGGGTAGGTCAGAGCCTGAGGGGAGCCAACCCCCCCTCAGCCCCTCCCCCTTTGAACATGTCTGTATGGTACCACCACAGGCCCCCGAACGTGGGGGTACCATATATGGTACCTGTGTACCATATAAGGTGACGGTGCCATATATGGTGCCACTAGCCTAAATACCGGTACCATATGTGGTACCGGCACCTTATAAGGTGTTGGTACAATAAACGGCGTTAAGTGCCTGACTGTTAGATGCCTGTCAATTTTTAGGTACAGATATGTCCGTAGCTTAAAGGGTCAGTTTCAATTAGGGGCCGTCCATAAACTACGACGTTAAACGTTGGTTGGTTAAACGTCGGAAAACGTCGCAGGGGTGGGGGATTGGTGTCGAAAACGTCGACGGTTTTTATGTGCCCCTGGGAAGCTGTTGTCGCAACTATATTACAAGGAAAACTCAACGCAGTTCATGTTTCCAACCGCCAAAATGGTAGTTCACTGTCAAAAAGTTTCTTTTTCACAGCTTCTGCAGTGTCATGTCGATTTTATTGAAGACTTTCTAATGTCGGACGCAGTTTTTTTAATGGGTTGTGCTGAAAACGTCGAAAAACGTCCGGAGGGGGTGGGGCTGCAAAATTTTTAATTTTTGAACGTCGTGCAGTAGTTTATGGACGCCCAAGTCGCGTCTCACTAACGATCACACTTGCAACACTGTAGTTTGTTTAATGATAGAATCTAATATATTTTCATATCTTTTAGACCCTAAATTTCAAGCGGTGCTAGATAAGACCCCTTCCCCTTGTAGTACCGACCGACAGTGTGGGGGAACACGGTAAATACTGTCGTATCACATTCATACGTACAGTATATGTATAAGGCACAGGTGTTTATGTGAGAAAGAGATGGGCATTTGTCTACGAAATCGCAAGGGAACTAAACAGCTGTGCAGGGACGATGATGATGATGAGGATGAAGAAGAAGATTATGAAGATGAAGATGAAGATGATGATTTTAGTGATTTTGTGCTATTTAGGTGAACAGAGCCACTGAAAACTTCAGATTCTGTGATGAGTTTTATTCTCATAAAATAACTGCAGGTTGGTAAAAAAACCCTGAATTTGTGTACTTCTAACTATAGGTTTAGGTGTTTGTCTGGCATCGGCGTGTAGCATAGTGGCTATGGCATTGGAGCGAAAATCCAAAGGTGCGGGGTTCGATTGCCAACTAAACGCCATTGTACATGCTAGAGTGCGAACAATACCTAGAAAACCCAATACCCCAATACCCAATACCCAATACCAATACCTGAGACCCCCAATACCCCAATACCCAATACCCAATACCCAATACTTGCGTAGCTGGGCAAAAAATTGCATTTCACTGGATAGGTACATTCCAGTTGTGTACAAAAGATTTTTGGCACTGCAATTAAAATTTTTAAGAGGCTTGGTTGGGCCGCTGCCCAAGCAGGGGAGAAAATTTTGAAAAATTAGCCTTTCAGAAAGCATTTAGAAACCATTTTGGGCGTAAAATTAGCAGAAATTATCAGTTTTGGTACCTATTATTTCGTAATTCAGTCGTTTTTCTTACTTCCGGCGAATTTTTCCTAACTCTGCCGGAAATTGTGTGCACCACCACAATAGCCATGTGTATGGTACATGGCCGTTACGGTTCATGGCTGGTCCGTTACGGTGACATTAGAAATGTCACCATTTTTAATTTAGATAAGAACAAAGAAATTGATTACTGCTGTAGCGCTTAGAAAAGCGTACGCTTTAGGAAATTCTACTAACGTTTAGTTGATTAGGCCGTCCATAAACGACGTCGTTCCAGACGGGGAAGGGGGTCGGCTGAAATGCGACGATAGATGACACACCAGGAGACGGCAAAAAGCGACGTCAAATTTTTCGGAATTTTAGGGAACTTTGATTGTATTATTTTCAATTTAATTATATTCTGTCAAATTTTTCTACACACAGAAAAGCTTCCCAGAGTGGTTGTTGTAGCGATCTATTTAATTGGTTGCACAGTATGGTAACAAGAAAACATGACAGTACTGTATGTACTGCACTTTTATCGGGAGGGGGTAAACCGAAAACGACGTCGCCTTTAGGGGGAGGGGGTTCCCAAGAAACGACGCAAAGCGATTTTGGGGGAAAGGGGCCCCGAAAAGTCGGGATTTTGGATGGATGGCTCCTTAACGCGAAAACAGCTTCCTAAACCGAATAATCGATCAACTTTTTCGATTTTTTTCAGATCAATTTTTCAGGTTAACATCGATTTTTCTTTATTTTTACCTGTCCCAATTAGTATTGGGTATTGGGGGGTAAAAACCCCAATACCCAATACCCAATACCCAATACCTGAAAAACACCCCAATACACCCAATACCCAATACCCAATACCCAATACCAGTTCGCACTCTAGACATGCCTGAACTGTTTCACCTTTCTTTCCATATAATTTGAGAACAGACAGCCGGATCTTTTAGCTTTCGATATCATCTGAAAGCGCACGCTATGACGGATCGATTCGCTGGTTGCCTGCCAAAAATATACCAGCATATTGTACAGACCCGCCCTTTTTGAACTGCCGCCGACCCCTTGACAACTCAGGGCGCGCTGCGAGAACCGGCTCCTACGGCAAACACGAGACAGGGCGTGGTTTGGCAGCTGATCGCCGAGCTCCTCGCGGTTCTTCCGACCAATCAGGAGAGGGCTGAGAAGAACGAAGGCTAGTGATTGGCTGATATTTTGAGTGATAGCTTCTAGAACATTCTACGTCTGTCTGGCGGGCCCTAAGTCTGTCTGGTTTAGTGACTTTGGCTGTTTTGTATGTCTAGTGGCTGGTTGCGTGTTAAAGTCAACCTAAGAAAAGCTGCTTTCCTACAGACGATAAGGCTTCGACGTCTCCTGAAGTGAACCGTCTCAGCCTTCCTAACTGCCTGCAGTACAGTTTCGCCGCGTTCTGCTCCAATTGCCTCAGTGTGGCTTGGGTAGCGCTCGGGTCGTCTCCTACTCCGTCCGGCTCACCAATAACGCGATTATTGGTCGGTTAAAGAGCGTCGTCAGCAGCCAACAGTCACCCCGGTTTCCTATTTTCTTCATTATTTTAACTGCGTTGAGGTTCGGTTTCCTGTTTGTTTTACTATCGGCCATTGTTTTACTATCGGTATCCAGTTTTGCTACAAACCAGCGCTACCACCAAAACTATCAATTTTCTTCCTCTTCCACCGTTTCTTCTGTCTAACCAAAGCCATGGAACCAACGGAAAAGTGTCGGGTTAGGACAATATACGTACAATAGTGCACAAAAAATGTCGTCTCCACTTTTTCTGGTCCACTAAAATCAGTCTTTTTCAATAATCTTAACGAATTTGAACCACATTTGGATGGTACGTAGGTGCCCAATTAGTCCGGCAGGCAGTGTTAGCGTTTTTCGGATTCTCGCGCTTGCTTTGGACCAAGAGTGTTGAAATTTCTACATAAAATTGCACTATATTGGGTCTATAAGCGGCCGTGATTTCACGGGCGCGGCTTTTGTATTTCTTGATTAAGAGCCGTTATTTTGAGACCATACGATTTTTGGATTTTCGTTTAAATTTCCCACCATAATTTGAATTTTCGCGCCAAAACGCTAACACAGATAGTCGGACTAATTGGACACCTACCCTCCAAATTTGGTTCAAATTCGTTGAGGATTGATTGAAAAAGAGTGACTTTAGTGAACCCGAAAAAGTGGCGAGGACATTTTTTGTGCAATATTGTATAATATGCATCTCACTCAACCGAACATTTACGGAAATGACAGCAAAAAGAAAAGCTGCTATTTTACAGGCATTGAAAATGAAGAAAGTTCACAGGTTCGTTAATTTCTCTGGATTCGGTAAAGTCTGGTCGACAAAATTTTAAAACACAAAATCTCTCCTATTTTTGTCACCTATATTTCCAATTTGTCAAAATTTGCGGAACTGTTATAATATTTCTGGCACCCTGTAAAAAAAGAGCCAGGCAATTAACGCAATATGTGCGTAATTAATTATAACACGACTTAGATCCATCTAACCATACTTACTTTAGTGTGTCTAGACGCATAATTGTTGTGGGTGTTGAAACCACAATGAAAAGCTATTACAGTCCATTTACAGAGGCGGAAAGCTAAATTTATAGCTGTAACACATGCAATGCGGACAGACAGATAACTGATCGGCGTATGGACCTGGCGATTCTTGTCCAATCTGAGCCTTTACTGCGCGGCCGCAAATGATAGCCCAACTCTTGCTTGTCATTCTGTTGATTTCATTGGTTGAGTGTCTCAATTACGACAGAGGCTTTCGGTTCATTGCTACAGCAGGCACAAAATATCGGCCATGCAAGGAACACCCTGACTGCGATGCTGGTGACCCTCCTTTCAATTGGTACTGCGATGGAAACGCGCACGGCTACAACTGGGAAGGGTAAACTAGGTTAACCCCCTGTCACACACCATTTTAAACTATCGGAACGACATTTCCGATAGCTATCGGAAATGAAATTTTCCGATAGTTTTCGTCTGCCGCTATCTCTATGTACATGTTTTTTCGGCAAAACTAGCGGCTAAAGTTATTGGCAAACTCCCAAAACCAAAACTATCGGAAAGCCACTAAAGTGGCAGGTGTGTTGCAAGGGATTAATGTTTTGTGGTGGTGGCCAGAAGTGAACTGATTTTCAGTGGAGGTTGCAACTGTCATGGAGGTTCGTTCTGCAGTCAACAACGGGTACGCGAGAGTGATGGGCAGAGACAGTACAGCTTGTGTGGCTACAACAAAACCATAAACGATGCACCCTGTGAGTTTAGGATTTGAATTGTTTATCAAAGTCTGGAGTGGGGCAATGGGCTAAATGAAACCAAGATGTAAATGCTAAGCATACAGAAGCTTTGATCTTCAGGTGACAGAAAAGTCGTGCCAGATGGTGAGTACTAAATTTGCTTAATTACTGTTGTTGCCCTACCTCACAGTGGCTTCGGCATCGGTGAGAGTGGTTGTTTGTGGGCTCGACACCGATTGAAGCCACCATCAGAGCGATCTGGAAGTTAGTGGCTGGCATGTGAACGAAGAATGATTCCTACGGATTGCGTACAAACAAACGGGTTTCGAAATGAGCGTAGCACTTCGTTCGGTGTCTCTACCAAATCGTATTGTGTGATAGTTTTTAGACCCTAAATTTCGCGCTGTGCTCGATATGACACCAACACCTTGCAACCGGAACCGACAATGTGGCGGCAGGGGGTGAGCGATCAAGTTATCTGAAATCAAAGCTTGATTGTGGTATAGGTGTTTCTGTGATAAACAAATGGGGATCTGCTTGAGAGGTCGCCGCCATGGAACTAAGCGGCTCTGTAGTGGAACGGACCGTGATGAGGACAACGAGAATGATCACCGAGATGAAGGTTAGCTCTTTCCAACAAACCGCAAAACTTGCAAAAGTCTTCAAAATGATGAATACATGGTGGACCATTTCATAGTATGATGACACGATGGCATAGTAGGTAGGCCCAATTGCACACACGAGTTGAAGTGCCAAAAAATAGTTGCCGTTCTTGTTCTCCAGACTGCACTGTTGTAGCGATCGTCTGAGGCGACACAACAGTTCGTTGGCTGTTTCCCCGGGGTGGTGTTGGATGTATGTAAAATCCTTGTATGCCTGAAACTATCGATCCTTTGGTTTTGAACAGCTTCGGCAGCTCAGCTCGGCAGTGCTGATGTGGTTTGTAGCCCGATCCATGGTGACACTATCTCTGAAGCGTCATATGGCCTCAGGTCCCAGTCAACTGGTGATTGCTGAGTTTTTCGCACGGTCGGACATCTGTTGATTAGCCGGCACAGTTGGTGTAGTGGTTTAGGCCGCATGGCCACTGTGCGCGATGTCGTGTGCTCATCCTATCGGCGCGGCAAGTTTCTTGCCGCAAAGAGTTGGTTGTCGGCATAAGCAGGCCACTGAAAGCTGGTGACACCTAGTAGGTAAAATGGGAACCGACCGGATCTGCCGTTGCACTGAAGCCGCTCCACAAAGCATGCCGCATTGGAGAAGAAGATCTATGATGTCAGAAGCTGCTTGAGAAACCAACCATGCTGGGAGCCCTCTGGCATATGGGGCACCGGCGGCCGTCGGGAGCTGTCAGCATCATGGCATCAACACGCCGGCCGCCCTCCTGGTGACCGGCGCCCAGCAGCATGGCTAGGAGTGGCTGGCAGTGAAAGAAGGGCAACGTCCGAGATGACGAATCACGGGGGTAGCAAAATGGACCTTGAGTCTGATCATAGGCCGTAAGGCCGCCCTACAAATCGGATCAGATCGGATCTGTTGATTGAGCCTCATCTCATCTCCTGTTGTTCAACCCACAGGTCCATTTCGAAAATGAAGTCCTACCATGATCGTGTTGGCTCTGAATGGCCGGCTGGCCAAAACGGTTGAAGATCTGGGATGCTCCATCCTCGCCGGTTGTCTGCAGTCGGGACAACACTGTGTCTGGCTGCTAGCTGCTCATCCGCCATCTGGCATGTGTCCACATCCAAAAATGCACAGTGCGATGGTGTGACACTGCGACTCTTCTGGCAGGGACACAGTTAAACGTGTTTTCCCGCTGTTGGGTAGCCATTAATGAGAGAGATAAAACAAGAGCCATTTATTGAGGCTTCTGAGGATGCAGCGCGTTTTGCTGCGAAATAGAAAGTTTGTCTGCTTTACTTGGGTCCGCTGATTCCGAACAAGTTTTATCTCTTCTGGCAGGAACGAAGATGCGAAGATGGTGCTCAAGCTCGGCCAACCGAGATGAGTCGTCTTTTTCTGCGGCCGAAAAATGCGTTGTCCTCCGCGATGAGTCTGAATTGACTGCCGGTGGAGGGTGACTCGACCGTCTGATTGTTGCCGTCCACACTGAACCGAATCTACACCGATCGTCTGCCAATGTTATGGCTCGAGTGGCAGGCTGTTTCAGCAAATGCGGTTTATTGACAAAGTACCGCACCATAACAGTAATCATAAGGCAGGAACAGCAACAATGACTTATCAGGGCAGCGGGCCCCTTAAATAAACCCATGGCCCGCCAGTTATGAGCCATCGAGTATTCTAAGCGTGGGGTGACAGGTCTAAATACCTGAATAACACCTGAAACGCGTACACGCTAAAACGTATACAATACGTACGTTGTACGTTGTATACTCACCCACACGACACAATGTACGTATATACATTGCAATGTATGCAAACAATGCATGTACAACCAGGGTGTGCCAAAAAAAAACAACCCAGCAGAGTTTTTGCTGTAGCAACTGCAAATCTGAACCGATTTGAATGAATCCTACTTTAAATGAAAGATAAATAAATTCTTGAACGATTGGTGTAGCGTTTATTAAGATGCGTTGCTTAGTTCCTGAGATAATTGCTTTAAAAATCAAAACAGAGATTTTGGCAGTGACCAACAGAGATTAAAACAACCCAGCAGATTTTTTACTGTAGCAGCCGCAAATCTCAACCGATTTCAGTGAGTCCTATTTTATATGAAAGATAAATTAATTCTTGAAAGATTGGTGAAGCTTTTAGTAAGATACGATGCTTAGTTCCTGAGATATTTGCACTCAAAGTCAAAACAGATTTTGGCAATGAACAATAGCGATTTTTATTATTCTGTTGCACTTCATAATAAAACCGATTCCTACTGCTCAGGGCTAACGTAACGAGGTTTTTCTGGTGCCACACATGCTTGGTTACTTTATTTGTAAAAGTCTTGTTGCCCCTCAGCAGTAGGAATCCGTTTTGTTGTGAAGTGCAACGGAATCGCTCTTGTTCACTGCCAAAATCTCTGTTTTGAGTTTGAAGGGAAATATCTCAGGAACTAAGCATCGTATCTTAATTGGGCCTTCACCAGTCTTTCAAGAATTTATTCGTCTTTCATTTAAAGCAGGATTCATTCAAATCGGTTGAGATTTGCGGTTGCTACAGCAAAAACTCTGCTGGGTTGTTTTTTGACACACCCTGTATATACAGACAGACAACTGTATAGTGTAACCAACTTACATAAAGTTGATATTGCAAAGGGAAGTATAAAATTACAGAGTTGCCCAGTTGGGCTGCAGTCCAACAAAGCCAAGAAAACTTTGGAAAAGTATCCTTCAATAACACATGTATTTATATATTGTTGCGCTGCTAGAAACAATAAACAATCCCCATGTGGATGGATCCTAAATTTGCTTTTTTTATAGCCAGCAGTCTGAATTACGATCGAGGCTTTTACTTCGTCCCTAGCTCAGGCACCAAATATTATGGATGCAAGGAAGCCAGCGACTGTTACAAATATCGCTCTCCTAAAAATTGGTCTTGCAAGGATATAGGCAACGGATACCACTGGATTGGGTAAGCTAAGCTGGTTCAACTCTGTGTCCAAAATACATCTAACAGGTCCGGGCTAGGCGGTTTGTCTGCCACCATGCTTCGTCCACGAGGGAGGGGGCGAAAATTCCAAATAGATCTGAACGAAACGCCTGGAAATGCGTTTTTAGTACTGTTGTTTGGGTATGGGATTTTCAGGAATCGGTTCGGTATGGGTAGGTATTCGAAAAGATACCGGTATACCGGTATTTATTCGGTATTTGCGAAAATGTTTTACAAAGTCAAAACACTGACTTTCCCATTTTTGAGGCCATGGATGGATTTAGTCATTTCCAAGCTCAGAGGCTAGAAAATTCATAAAAAATAATGGGATTTACAGTCTTTAGAAATTTTATAAAATTATTTTTTGTTTTACTGGAGTGAAAATCGTTTCTATAAATAATTTTGGCTAAGAGAATTGCTTTCCTTGTACTGTAGTTTTGAGGCCTGCTAGTGTACAGTATGGAGCCGCTCATCCTGCTTTAGCAGTTTGGTATCCTTTTCATTCACCATGTGTGTTTGAATAAACGTTTTATAATAATAATAATGGAGATCTAACGAGCAGTGATAAAATGAGGGCTATTTTGTTGATTGTCAATGTACTGTACATCAAGTACATAGAGACTTGATTATTAAAGAAAGAGTATTGAGAAGCTAAGCAAAAACTAGACTAACGCTTCCAAATGACAAAGCAAGTTTGGGACTGGGAGTTAGGTCAGAGAGTAAAAATCCTTCAAATTCGATAAGTTGGAAGGATATCGTAATAACATGTGTTTCTGCATGCCTAAAAATGCAAAATAAGAAAGAAAACATTGTTATCACAGGGAATTTTCTATAAAAACTGCATTAAGCTGAACAAAAATACCGATTCGCAAATACCTGGGTATTCCCAAAATAATCAGTATACCCGGTATGGGTATTTATTAAAATACCTGGAATGGGTAGGTATTTATTGGGTAGGTATTCCCAAAAATACCCATTTTTCGGTATGGGTTCGGTATACCCAATCAACAGTAGTTTTTAGCACGGTTCGGTGATGGGTGGGTGGGGTCGTTTGTTTGCGACCCCCAAAAAGGGGGTCGAGCCGAAGTTAAGGGCGGGCAAACCCCTCATACCTCCAAGGTCCATGCTAAATACAGTATAGATAAAAAAAAATGTCCCATCGCTTTTTCGGCCTTCACTCAAACGTTTCGTTCTCAGTCACTTCTTTACCGATTTGGCTCAAATTTTCAGCAAAAATTAACAACATGGTTGGCTAAATATTCTGCAAGTGTGGTGCCAAAATTCCGACTCATACTGGTTTTGTGACCCGAAAACTAGGAATGAGGGTGGTCCACGCAAATTTAATTTTTTTCGGTAATACAAGGAGTACAAAATGGGGGAATTTCAAAAACATGACGAAATATGACTTTTCTTCGTAAAACCGGCAAAATGACGATTCTAAAGATTTTCAATTTTTAAAAAACGCTGCAGGGATGGTTACTATGGTGTGGAACAGAGCTTAAATATCAGGTTCATTTATTTGTCGAACTTCCTGCTACAATCTATGCTGATTAACAACAGATTCAGTGCTTTGATTCTAGAAGTTGCAGATTTCTTAACTATGGGATTTTCACTCATGTTTTTGAAATTCCCCCATTTTAGTGCCCTTTGAGCTACAGGGCTGCCCGCTTAGTATGTTATGCCCAATAGCAACACCAATCATTCCTGCAAGTTTCAGGACTGTACTCCTTGTATTACCGAAAAAAAATAAATTTGCGTGGACCACCCTCATTGCTAGTTTTCGGGTCATAAAACCAGTATGAGTCGGAATTTTGGCACTAAACTTGCAGAATATTTAGCCAACCATGTTGTTAATTTTTGCTGAAAATTTGAGCCAAATCGGTAAAGAAGTGACTGAGAACGAAACGTTTGAGTGAAGGCCGAAAAAGCGATGGGACATTTTTTTTATCTATACTGTATATGCCAGCATATAATGACAAAAATTGTTTCTAAAAAGACCAAATTGTCTTAAATATATATTCGCAACTGAAATGCTAGAATGTCTCTTGTGTAGCGGGAGCCATAACTGTATAATTGTTTATTTTAGTGGAGGTTGCAACTGTCATGGAAACACATTCTGCAATCAGCAACGCGTACGTGAAAGTGACGGACAAAGACAATATAGCTTTTGTTATTTCAACCAGACAATTAAAGATGCAGCTTGTAAGTAGGTTTTAAGATTGGAATTCTTCACAGTTGCAATTAGTAAACTATCTCTTTCTCTCTCAAAATAACCAATGAAGTGTTGATATAGTGTTTATGGCAGTTTTACAGTTCCTCTTAATTTCAACCCAGGCATGGATATTTTTCCGAAAAAAAAACGTCGGCCTGTTTTTTCCCGTTTTTTCTAAATGGCGGAAAAACTCCAGCTCAAGTTCTGAGTATCCTAGACTGGTTTTATGATTCCTAACGCTTTCTAGCGCCTTTCTCAGCCTTTTCAGACCAGAAATACACGTGTTACATAGATATATATCACGAAACAGGCATGAAACAGTCCCTGAAGGCCCCATCAATTAACGCAATATGCAAATTTTCTTACAGCAGTTTGCATTTTTGTTTTATCATGCCGAATTTTGTCTTTTCTGTTGTTTTTCTAACGGTTTTTAGTCAGTATAGTCTAATATACATCGCAAAAGTCATTTTTAATATAAAATGACGTATATTAGCTACTTTTAGCTTAAAAATTATAGTTAGAAGTTTTGTGTTTATGGGAATCGTTATTTATCCGATAAAAGATGAAGAAACTAATAAACGCCATCATTTTCAGGTGGCTACGGCGCCGATTTACTTCCAGATGGTGAGTAAAATATTTGCGTTTTAGATCTATTTTTCGTTATTTTTCAGACCCCGAATTTCATGCTGTGCTGGATATGACCCCTTCACCATGTAGCACAGATCAACAGTGTGGAGGCAAAGGGTAAGTTCTGTAGATTTCTAAGTTATCAGTCACATGGTTCGAAGGCCGCAAAGCCCTGTTTACTCACTCAGGTTCAGATATTTTATGAGAATTATTGTCCTTTTTGAAATTTTAATTGATTCTGTTTTACAATCAATGATGTTAGACAGCTAGGTGACACATGTATTGTATTCATGCTCGTTGTCACAATCATACCTAAGATTTTAGGTGCCTGTGTGAGAAACAGATGGGTATATGTCTAAGAAATCAGAATGGAATTAAACAGCTCTGCAAAGGAAAGGAGGAAGTTGATGATGATGATTGGGATGAAGATGAAGATGAAGAAGATGATGATGAAGACGATGATGATGATTGGGATTGGCTATTTAAGTAACAGGAACGATTGAAAGCTTGCTTAGGAAATAAAGTCTGAATCAAATGTAATGTAATGCACACACTTGAGAACAAATGTGAATGAGGCAGAGCAACTGTTAAAGCCTGAGATACTCTCTGCAGCCACTGCCGCAATACTCCAGAGAACTGTTAAGACTAGTACCGGAAGAAACAAGCAATTTTTCCGTTCAGCTTACCTGAATGGAAAAATTTGAAACGCTTCTGTGAGCTCAATTCTTTGCCGTTTGTACTGTAAATTGGTA
Organism: Sabatieria punctata; assembly: GCA_030248155.1. Taxonomy (NCBI): domain Eukaryota; kingdom Metazoa; phylum Nematoda; class Chromadorea; order Araeolaimida; family Comesomatidae; genus Sabatieria; species Sabatieria punctata. The sequence continues at coordinate 167,321 of JASANB010003299.1, forward strand.
GAAACTGTAGTGGCTGACAAATTTGCAGGAAAAAATGTCAGCTTATTGGCTCGCAATGGTTGTTCAAAGTTTCCAATCAGGTGAGCTGAACGGAAAGCTCGTTTCTTTCTACCGGTGCAGAGACGATTATTCTTACATGACCAATAATTACCACTGACCAGTTTGATATGCACTGGAACCGTGAGTCTGGAGAACCTCCTACTGTGTGTCCACCAGAGAGATTGAGCCGGTGTTGTGGGCATGTACTGCCGATTTTATCCACACCCGACCCAACTCGCTCTTCCAAGTCTACTGGCAGTGACCGCATCTATTCTGACATGCTGAAGGAGGCTGCTGGGTCTGTGTCTGCCTCAATTGCTGCTTTGGCTAACAAAATTCTGGCCGCTAGCTGCTGGCCGGATGCCTGGAAGTGCGCGATTGTGGTTTTCTTTGAGTCTGTAAAGCCTTTGATTCATGCATTCACAACCGGATGTTATCTTGTCTGTAGGTTAGTTAGGCGGTACCCGATTATATTCTTTGTGTCCTTAGGTTATATTTTGCTGGTCATTCTCAACGTGTGCATGTTGTCTGTAGTCTATCAGGGATCGGCCAAGGAAGTATCCTTGGTCCCCTTGTTTTTATTGTTTACGTGAACGTCATTTCAGAGATCCAATTGTCTCAAGGAGGTGAAATAATCCGCTTTGCAGACGATTTAGTCTACTTGAAGCCAATCGACTCGCTTTACTGCCCAGGCTGCACTTGGGAGAGATGTACAGATAACTCAACACTCTCAAAACTAGATTTATGGACTTTGTCATACATGTCGTTGGGGGGCGTAAAGGGGGGGGGGGCGGCCCCCCCAAGCCCGATTTTTCGGCAAAAGTCCCCCCCCCAGCGGATTTTTGGGGGACCTGAAAACCCACATTTGGATGCCAAAGTAAAGAAAATTTTAGCCCAGACAGTACATTCTGCAGCACAAAATTGGGTTTTCGGCTACCATACAACCCAAAACAGGGGTTTTGTAAGGCTTAGAAATCCTAAATAGGGTTTTCAGGTAACTTTTAAACCCTGATTAGGGTTTTCAGGTTACTTTTAAACCCTGATTAGGGTTTTCAGGTTACTTTCAAACCCTGATTAGGGTTTTTAGGCTACTTTGAAACCTTGTTTAGGGTTTTCAGGTTACTTTGAAACTCTAAACAGGGTTTTAGCACTGGCTAGAAAGCCTAGAGAGGGTTTTTAGGTTGATTAGAAACCCTAAACAAGGTTTAAGAGCTGCATTCAAATCACTGAATAAGGTTTTTTAGTAATCTTATAAGTCAAAACAGGGTTTTGCGCGTGCCTCAGAATCGAAATTAGGGTTCTCTGAACTATTTTTAGTCAATATAACGCATTTCAATCTGTATTTTATCGCTGAAACTCATATTCAATACGTATTTTGAGCGCAAAACAGCTTTTTATTACATTCGTTGCTTCAATATTCGGTTTTTAAGGCATTTTTTTCAACTGGAACAGGGTTTTTAAGGCATTTTTAATGCAAAAACAGGGTTTTAAGGCTTTTTTCGGTCCAAATAGGGTTTTGAAGCCATTTTTCGACCCAAAATCTCTAAAAGGAGGTCGACAAAACCCGCTTTTTACCCCAAAAAAAGGTCGACAAAACCCACTTTTGGACCCCAAAAAAGGTCGCAAAACCCACTTTGGACTTGGTCCCAAAACCCTATTTGGGATTTCAAAAAGGCCCCCCCACGGAAAAACCCAGCGACATGTATGGACTTTGTTCTTTCGCCCAACAGCGCAGCAATGGATCCTCCGAAAATATAGCTAGCTACTGAAAATTACGAATACATATGGCATTAATTCAACCTATTGGTTTCCTATTCAATCTATTCACATTCAGCAGAAGATTTATTACAGCCACTGTCCTTGAAATAACTGAATTCCTTTCAAAATTTAATCAGCCTCTGCAGAAAAACAGATTAACCAAACCAGAAGGATGTTATATTTCTAGGCCACTAAATGTGCTGTTACATTTTTGAATCAGAGTCTGTCTCTACAGCACGGCTGGACTAAAAATGAAGATCATCCAGCTGCTAGTGATTGTTTTGTTCACATCCCTGACTGAGTGTCTGAAATACGATGGAGGCAACTGGTTTATTGCTACCGAACACACAAAATATATGAAATGCCATGACAACGCAGATTGTTATAAGGGTGAGATGCCACTTAATTGGTACTGCAAAGATGAAGGCCATGGCTACCACTCAGATCAGTGAGTTACCTGATTTAATCACAGCCCATCTCTGGCTGCCCTAGAATCGTCTTTTTGTAGTGGTTGCAGCTGTCACATTCCTTCTCCAGCTTCTCCAGGTTCCTTCTGCAGTGTGCAGCGCATTCGTGAGAGAGACGGACGACAACAGTATAGTTTGTGTGGTTTCAACGAAACTGTTAACAAGGCAGATTGTGAGTTGTGCATTTTACGATTAGACAATGTTCTTATTTTTATATTTTTAAACATTAGACTAGACCAGGGGGGGGGGGTCGCACGACGGACTTTTCCAAAATATGATGGGCGCCACTTCGTCAAGCGCCTATAACTTTTGAGGGAAAAGGGGCACAGGAATGGGCCTCCTAGCATTCGACGTGGTTTGCGGCGAGCTTTCAAACACAATAACTCCAGCCTTTTTATGTCTATTGGTTGGCGCGAAATTCAAATTTTTCTGCCTAGCAAAAGTATTGCCGATGCAACATCTGACAAACGTGCGCACCGTTCTGGCGCCCTTCAAGCTAGAGGGCCAGCTAATGGCGCATTGCACAGATAATTGCGTGGGCAATCCAGCCGTGGAAGCCTCATTGTTCTGCGGGCTCGTACGCCAGAACGGCGACCATTCAAAAATTAGGTCGAAAATGGTGCATTTTCTGACTGATTTTTCGACAGGTTTTGACGGCTGTCGCCCATACCCTTGCTCTAATCGCGGCGGCTCACCCACCAAACGATAGCTAACAATCTCAGGATTCCGAAACTGTACTCAGATTTCCGTTTCGTACCTGTTTTATGCCTCTTTTTGCCCAACAACTGTGCATTGGTCAGCAACCCTCAATTATAGCTCCAGAAAAACATGCAAATTTCTGAGAACTGAGGATGAAATTTCAACATGTCTTGAATACGATTTGTAGAGCGGACTGAAAGCTTTCGATCGGTATAGTGCATGACCTCCCAGCATAAAATTTTCTTCTGAGGTCTTTTGCATTTTTGGAATTAGTCTGGTTTTTATCATCGATTTTACGGGGTATTCGGCACATAACTCTTTTGTATGAGCACGTAGGGCAATGGGTGTGCCACCATACGATGGCCCACGTCCGTGCGCATTCGCCGGTGTGCAATACGACAGGCTGCGATCACTGTGTGGGGTGCGCCTAACCGAAATGCTCCGCCGGTCAGGATTTTTCGACTACTTCTTGGCAGTTTTTCTGGTAAGCTGAACAAATAATTGAACTGCGCGTCTATTTACCCATAGAATGATTGATTGGATGCTAAGAATTCCGAAAATGTGATTATCGTTCCGTTTCATAGCTGTTTCACGCACTTTTCTCCCGATATGCTGCCTTGGTCTCAAAATGGTCACCGCGAACACTGTGGAAATGCGCGAATTTCGGAGAACTGAATAGAAAATTTGAAAATGTGACCAATAGGAAGTGTAATTATTGCAGAGTCCTTCCGAACTGTGCATTGCATGGCCGTCAGGCGCAGTGGGAAGCGCAAAAATTTCGGTCTTTTTATTCTTCTAAACCCAGTTTTTCACGCCAATAATTCTCTAGATTTTTTTAATTATACTGTCTGTAACTCTTTCTTATCTGCTCCTGTAGGAGTGAAAGTGCTACTAAGCGATGTTCCACACCTGTGCATGGTCTGGGCTGTGTGTGCCGTGTGACAGGCTTCAGTTGTTGTTTAGACGCAGGCTTCGCTTGATTTTGAAAAAATTGCCAGTGTTTTTGCCTGCAAACACAATGGAAATCAAGGAAAATACTCGCGCTGCTGAGCAGGAGATCCTGAATGGGTTTACAAGGTGTGTCCTACAGTATACGGACACCTTTGAATCCCTTGTCTACCAAGCATACGAAGGTAGTGTTGATTTGTTTGATAATCTGCAAATGCGTGCTATGCAACTGAACCGTCTGCAAGCCAGTTTTCTGGATTGTCACAAACTAGCTAACAAATCCTGCAATGAACAATTGCAGACTAACACTGAAATATGCATGATACGCCTGTTCTGTTTCTGAAGCAACAAGCCTATGACATTTCAAAATTACCCACCAATCAGAAGGACTCTGCAATAATTACACTTCCTATTGGCCACATTTTCAAATTTTCTATTCAGTTCTCCAAAATTCGCACATTTCCGCAGTGTTCGTGGTAACTATTTTGAAACCAGGGCAGCATATTGGGAGAAAAGTGCGTGAAACAGCTACGAAACGGAACGATAATCACATTTTCGGAATCCTTAGCATCCAATCAATTCATTCTATGGGTAAATAGACGCGCAGTTCAATTATTTGTTCAGCTTACCAGAAAACCTGCCAAGTACGTAGTCAAAAAATCCAGACCGGCGGAACATTTCGGTTAGGGGCACCACACACAGTGATCGCAGCCTGTCGTGTTGCACACTGCCGAATGCGCACGGACGGGGGCCATCGTTTGGTGGCACACCCATTGCCCTACGTGCTCAGACAAAAGAGTTACGTGCCGAAAACCCAGTAAAATCGATGATAAAAAGTGCACAAAACGCAAAAATGCAAAAGACCTCAGAAGAAAATTTTATGCTGGGAGGCCATGCTCTATACCGATCGAAAGCTCTCAGTCTGCTCTACAAGTCGTATTCAAGACATGTTGAAATTTCGTCCTCATTTTTCCGAAATTCGCGCATTTCCGCAGTGTTCGCTGTGACTGTTTTTAGACCAGGGCAGCTTATCGGGGTAAAAGTGCGTGAAACAGCTACGAAACGGAACGATAGTCACATTTTCCGAATCCTTAGCATCCAACCAATCATTCTATGGGTAAATCGACGTGCAGTGTTCAATCATTAGTTCGGCTTACCAGAAAAACTGCCAAGAAGTAGTCGAAAAAGCCAGATGCCCGGAACATTTCGGCCAGGCGCACCCCACACAGTTACCGCAGCCTATCATTTTGCACACCGCCGAATGCGCACGGACGTGGGCCATCGTTTCGTGGCACACCCATTGCCCTACGTGCTCATACAAAAGAGTTATGTGCCGAATACCCCGTAAAATCGATGATAAAAACCGGACAAATTCCAAAAATGCAAAAGACCTCAGAAGAAAATTTTATGCTAGGAGGTCATGCACTATACCGATCGAAAGCTCTCAGTCCGCTCTACAAATCGTATTCAAGACATGTTGAAATTTCATCCTCAGTTCTCCGAAATTTGCATGTTTTTCTGGAGCTATAATTTAGGGTTGCTGACCAATGTACAGTTGCTGGGAAAAAAGAGGCATAAAACAGATACGAAACGGAAGTGTGAGTACAGTTTCGGAATCCTGAGATTGTTAGCTATCGTTTGGTGGGTGAGCCGCCGTGATTAGAGGAAGTATATGGGCGACAGGTGTCAAAACCTGTCGAAAAATCAGTCAGAAAATGAACCATTTTCGACCCAATTTTTGAATGGTCGCCGTTCTGGCGTATGAGCCCGCAGAACAATGCGGCTTGCACGGCTGGATTGCCCATGCAATTATCTGCGCATTGCGCCATTAGCTGGCCCTCTAGCTTGAAGGGCGCCAGAACGGTGCGCACGTTTGTCAGGTGTTGCATCGGCGCAAATTTTGGTAAGCAGTAAAATTTGAATTTCGCGCCAACCAATAGACGTAGAAAGACTGGAGTTATTGTGTTTGAAAGCTCGCCGCAAACCACGTCGAATGCTGGGAGGCCCATTCCTGTGCCCCTTTTGCTTCAAAAGTTATAAGCGCTCGACGAAGTGGCGCCCATCATATTTTGGAAAAGTCCGTCGTGCGACCCCCCCCCCTGGACTAGACTCAAGGTTCGGTTTTGCTCAAACTTGTTTATCGAAATAATATATAAGATAATATACTATCCTATACAGAATGAAATATAGGAAAGTTACATTCAAATATTAGCCATGGGCCGATTTTATTAATTTCAGAAAATATATTTTAGCCTTAAACTAGAAAAGATAGGATTTTAGCATTTTTTATCAATTTTTATTTTTAGTGATGTAGTATAGACCATTCAGAATCCACTCAGTTTCTGTTTTCTGCAAATTTTTTTGATTTTCTTAGATCCGTTTGTTTCTAGCCACCATACTTGACATAGTCTTGGGGTTTTTCAGCTCCAAAACATGAGATACTACGGTAGCAACTTACAATTTTTTGAGGAAACATTCGGCAATTGTGGGACACTACCCCCATTAGCTGAAACCTGCTATATTAACTTAAGAGTCAGTCTCTGAACCGATCGAGTCTTGGCCCTTTGCCCTATTCAGACCCAAAATTGAAAGTTGGGCGTAGAGGGCTGAAAGTTGGAACACTAAAACATATTGACAAGTTATCAATGACCTGCAAAGAATTTCCAGATTTGACGCTCCACGCTCGAGATATGGCCTTCTAAAAATCGGCCCGCTTAACTATGGGACCAAAATTTCGATATCGAATTTCTGACTTGCTGATCGGAATTCAGACCTAACAAACGGGGTTTTTGCGTAACTTTTTGAGTAGTTTAAGAATCTTTTACTAAATTTCATTTTTGGAAAAAAAATTTTTTTTCGTCCCCCTATCGGGGGGCATAACTCGTCTGGAACCCCCGCTAGACCGTTCTTTTTATTTCAGATTATTGTAGCGCTATATCTTAGCTACACGCCGGTGTAAAACATTACCGGCTACCGGACGGCAAACACTGAAATATTTGCGTTCAAAAATTAAAAATGCCACATTTTGCATGTTTCACAGGGGTACATAAATTTCCAACTCAAAGTTCTAGCTTTCTAATTGGACTTGAATTCTAAAAATTGATGTCTAAGCTGTACTTTTTGAGTAGTTTAAGAATCTTTCATTGAATTTCTTTTTTGGAAAAAAATTTTTTTTTCGCCCCCCCCCTATCGGGGGGCATAACTCGTCTGGAACCCCCCCTAGACCGTTCTTTTTATTTCAGATTATTGTAGCGCTATATCTTAGCTACACGCCGGTGTAAAACATTACGGGCTGCCGGACGGCAAACACTGAAATATTTGCGTTCAAAGATTAAAAATGCCACATTTTGCAAATTTGTGGTCACAGTGAAACATGCAAAATGTGGCATTTTTGATTTTTTAACGCAAATATTTCAGTGTTTGCCGTCCGGCAGCCCGTAATGTTTTACACCGGCGTGTAGCTAAGATATAGCGCTACAATAATCTGAAATAAAAAGAACGGTCTAGGGGGGTTCCAGACGAGTAATTGCCCCCCGATAGGGGGGGGGCGAAAAAAAAATTTTTTTCCAAAAAAGAAATTCAATGAAAGATTCTTAAACTACTCAAAAAGTACAGCTTAGACATCAATTTTTAGAATTCAAGTCCAATTGGTAAGCTAGAACTTTGAGTTGGAAATTTATGTACCCCAGTGAAACATGCAAAATGTGGCATTTTTAATTTTTGAACGCAAATATTTCAGTGTTTGCCGTCCGGTAGCCGGTAATGTTTTACTCCGGCGTGTAGCTAAGATATAGCGCTACAATAATCTGAAATAAAAAGAACGGTCTAGGGGGGTTCCAGACGAGTTATGCCCCCCGATATGGGAGCGAAAAAAAAATTTTTTTCCAAAAATGAAATATAGTAAAAGTTTCTTAAACAACTCAAAAAGTTACGCAAAAACCCCGTTTGTTAGGTCTGAATTCCGATCAGCAAGTCAGAAATTCGATTTCGAAATTTTGGTCCCATAGTTAAGCGGGCCGATTTTTAGAAGGCCATATCTCGAGCGTGGAGCGTCGAATCTGGAAATTCTTTGCGGTGGTTACATAACCTATCAACATGTATTAGTCCTCCAACTTTGAGCCCTCCACACCAAAGTTTCATTTTTGGGTCTGAATGCTGAAACTCGATCGGTTCAGAGACTGGCTCTTAATTGTCGTTGTCTGCAGAAGCGACAACCTTGGACAGACGAATTTTTGAATTTGATTAAAGCCATTTTTTCTAATGTAAAATTTTGTATCGAATTGAATGGTGGCACTCCCAGGTCGCTCCCACCATTTTAAGAGACAGAGACCTTGGTTATACTTCATCAGAGAGCCCCGAAAATATCCTTTCTTTACAAGTCGTCAGATTTTAAATCGGCCGAAAGTTAGCATAAAGCGGTGCATTTGAAAATTTGAAACAGAGCACAATTTTCAAACGGGCGCATACAGCGGGCTGCATTTTGAAATTTAATGTTTTATACATCATTCGATTCGCCTCATCGAGAGCTTTCGTTTAAAATTATTTCCAGCTTGGGACAGACGCTATGAAGGGTAGAAAACTCGCTAAAACCGAAAAATACTCAAGTTTTTCCAGCTTTTTTTGCATGAATTGGCTGTGTAACTTTTGACTAGGAGAAAAGATTTATATTTTGGTTATAAGTTTTGAAACAGACCACCGTGCCCATCTATAGGCGGAATTTCAGCTCGCTAACTAAACCCGCTGAAGAATTACAAATACTTTAACTGTAACTGTAAGTAGGGACGATTTTGGTTTTCAAATGAAACAGGTGCTGATCGATGTTTTGGATTTAGCTTGTAGTGGTGGTGCATAACATAGCAATTAACGTTTGTGAAAACTGTGGGAGACACAAGCAGCTACGATTACTACTTGATCCTTAAGTTCACTGGTTTGAACTGCGCGCTTGGTCCGTAGGCAGGCCGCCAACCCATATAATGATTATTGATTACTTTAGCCACGCGGGGTGCGTCTGTGGGCTTGTGTTGGTGGATGCCCTCACTCACGTGCCTCACAACCTAAACTCTGTGTTTTGTGTTGTGTACATGCTGACGCTGAGTGTGGCTGGGTGGAGACACATTGTGAAGTCAGCTGCTGTGATAGAGTTTCTCAACAAGCACGTTCAGGGTGCTGACACACGCCGAATCAATATCCCTGAGCTTGCCCAAAAATGCGTGCTTGTGGTATACATGGGCCGGAAAAATCCGGAGGGGGGTACGGGGGGCTGGTGGAGACCTCAGGGGGGGGGGGGGGGGCGGGTCCCCGAAAAACTGTCAAAAAAAGCCTATTTTGCCTTAAATAAGCGAAAATTTCCTCCCTACTCCCCCCGGCCCATGTATGGCTTGTGATCAGTTTGAAAGGACTGAATGGCTCACTGAAAGAAAGATAAAGGCCTGGCTGGGAGCAATAAAGAGCAAGCAGTTGAGGAAGGAAAAGCTCAGTGCAATTGAAGAAGAAGATTTGTATGATGCTGCTGCAGTAGAAGATGCTGATGAGCGTGAAGCAATTGCAGCTGACCTCGAAGAAATGGCTAAACAAGTTCTGGTTCTCCCCCATCCAGTTGAAGCCTCAGGCCATCTGCCATTCGGCCAAGAATAACGAGCTTGAAAGAGAGACCAAAGGTTCTCTGATGAGCATTTGTGTGGCACTTCAGATTCCTTATCCAGAACAATGGGACAAGACGGCTCTGGCTAACCACATACTACGACATGTGAGTCTATGCAGTTGCAGAGCTTCAAGGTTGACTGAATCTGTGAAAAGAATATGCGCTAGGCGCATAGCTATTACTCAGATGCGCTATGTGAACAAGCTAAATCATTAAACGGTTACAACAAATCCGACCAATCGAGTGACATTTAACATATACACAACAAAGAATTAACAGTTTGGTAATGTAGGTGCTTGTTTTTCCCACAGTTTTCACAAACATAATTGCTACGTTATGCACCGCCACTACAAACTAAATCAAACACATCGATCAGCACCTTTTTTCATGAAAACCAAAATCGTCCCTACTTACAGTTATAAAAGTATTTGTAATTCTTCAGCGGGTTTAGTTAGCGAGCTGAAATTCCGCCTATAGACGGGCACGGTGGTCTGTTTCAAAACTTATAACCAAAATATAAATCTTTTCTCCTAGTCAAAAGTTACACAGCCAATTCATGCAAAAAAGCTGAAAAAACTTGAGTATTTTTCGGTTTTTGCGAGTTTTCTACCCTTCATAGTGTCTGTCCCAAGCTGAAAATAATTTTACACGAAAGTTCTCGATGAGGCGAATCGAATGGTGTATAAAACATTAAATTTCAAAATGCAGCCCGCTGTATGCGCCCGTTTGAAAATTGTCCCTCGTTTCAAAATTTCAAATGCACCGCTTTATGCTAATTTTCGGCCGATTTAAAATCAGACGACTTGTAAAGAAAGGATATTTTCGGGGCTCTCTGATGAAGTATAACCAAGGTCTCTGTCTCTTAAAATGGTGGAGAACTGTGATCAAATCCAGTTTTTGTCATTTTTGAAATTCGGTTTTTTGAAAAAAGGTAGGGTTCAGGAAATCGCGAATTGCACCCTTCCCAGTGGTCGGAGCGACCTGGGAGTGCCACCATTCAATTTTATACAAAATTTTACGTTAGAGAAAGTGGCTTTAGTCAAATTCAAAATTTGGTCTGTCCAAGGTTGTAACGCTTCTGCAGACAATGACAATTAAGACTAAGATTGAATCTAAAAGTAAGTCTAACTTCATCCTATGTTTTATTCATCCCGATTCCGAATCTATGTAGAAGCCTAAAACCTGACCACACTGCTGAATAGCAGCCCTCGGTTCCAAATAAGTGAGTGGGGGATAGTGTCACTGTATCTAAATCGGATGATCAGCGTGTCATGCATAAGTGAAATGCACGCCGCTTCCCTCGCAATTCAGTAGCGAAAACTAGGTTAGCCTGTGCAGCCTGAATGGTTTAGAGTTGAAAACTTGAATTTTAGGTCAAAAGAAGATTATTCCAGATGGTGAGTAAAAAATTGCATTATCCTTTGTATTTTGCGCCACTTTTTAGACCCTAAATTTTATGCTGTACCAGATGTCACTCCAAAACCTTGCCGCAGAGACTGGCACTGTGGAGGTTGGTAAGTTCATGCATAGTGTACTTGCTCAGTCTAAAAACTGATCACTGGTACAGGTGCTGGTGTGATAGATCGATGGGGATTTGTCTCCAAACTCACCTAGATCATGATGGCGTTTTTATGCTCTGTGATGCAGTTGATTATCCTGATGGTGATTATGATTATGAGTAAGATTTGGAATGAGGGATTGGATGCGTAAACTGAGCTATTACACAAACTATTGCATGGAGGGTTGTTTGTAGGCAGGGCTACACCATTGAAAGGCTCTGAAAAGAGTGAGGGTGCCTACGCACTACTGTGTGTTGAAGAACCCAAAAACAAACAAACAAACAAACAAACAAACAAACAAACGTAGTACAGCACACTACTATATGTGTGGAACACAGTAATAAATTTCACTGTAATGTAGCTATAGGATGGTGACAAAAATTGAGCATGTATGTAGTGTAATATGTCCCTCCACTGTCTAGCATATCGAATAGACGTTTTATTACGAAACCTATGTAGACTCAACAGACAATCATCAAATCTTGACTGCTGGCTGCTAAGCATCTCTTAGACACAGCCAGACATTTGAATCTCATCTAGACCGCACGAACCCAGTGCTCCAGTTCTTTCGCACACAAAAAGGAGCTAAAGAAGAAAATGTAAAAGAATGGTTTAATCCCCTAACTTACTTTTTTGGTTCCCTTCGGACATGAGAATTTGCCAGGCTTCCAAAGCTGGTAGTCGGTGATATTGATAAGGTTGTCACTGCTGAATGGACACTTGTTGTCTGTATCGCAGCACCCCCTCAACTGGAGATGAGCAGAATGCTCGACGAACATGAACTTCACTGTTCTCATGTCTCGCAAGTCTACACTGGTTTCCAGAACAGCCTTGCCCTTCTTTTTCATATAAACAGCCGCATAATACTTGCCCTTGGCTGAAGAAAGTTATTCAACTTCAAAATGGAGTGCTAGAATTCTGTAGCACCTGAATGTTTAATTCCAATCATATGTCTGGCAAATTGTCCGCTCACTGTCTTGAACTTTTGGGCACCCTTTCCAGCTGTATAAGCACAGGAGTTTCCTAAACAATTACTAGAATATGACAGAAATAGCCGCATCGTTGGCTCAGTGGGTAGCTCGCTGCCTCTGAGTCACGGCGGCCCCTGCATCCCTAGCGGTTGTAGTGGTTCATCCTCTCGGCGCGGCAAGTTTCTCTCTGCAAAGAGTTGGTCGTCGGCACAACGCTCCACCCAGGCCACCGAAAACTGGTTACAGTGAGTAGATAAATTGGGAACCAACTGGATCTGCCGTTGCACCGAAAGCCGCTCCAAAAAGCATGCCGCGTTGGAGGGAAGATCAACGACGTCAGGAGCTGTCTGAGAGACCAGCAATAAGGCTGATACCGGTTTAGTGTCAGTCAGCCGGGCGGCCGTTGGGAGCTGTCAGCACCATGACGTCACCACGCCAGGCACTCTCTTAGTACCTGGCGCCCAACAGCATGGCTTGAGTGGCTTGGCAGTGAAAGAAGGGAAACGTCCGAGATGACGAAACCACGGGGGTAGCGGAATGGACCTCGAGACTGATCGCAGGACGTAACGCCCCCCGCACATTGGATCGGATCGGACAGAAATAATCCAAAATTATCTATTAAATCTTGTAGGTTACATGTAAATTGTTGAACAGTTTTATAAAGAATAATGATAGAACAAATCAATATAGAAGAACTGAGAGCAAATAAGATATTGTTGTGTGTTGTAAATTGGGCAAGGAAATTATGAATGTTGAATGCCTCACCGTTTTCGAAAGTACATTGAACTTTGCTGCATTCCTGCTTGGTTGGTTTGACTGAAATCATACTTTCCTTTATTATAATGGAAGTGCATTGTGAACAAATACTAACTTGGTTTCTTTGGTGGTGGCTTTGTAGTTGTAGTGGTAGTAGTAGTGGTGGTAGTGGTTGTCGGAGGTGCTGTCACTTTATATACTGAAAGCTCAAGTTTTGGATTTGGTGAACAGATCACAAATAAATGAATAAAGAGAGGAACAAACTCACTGGGTCTGATAACAAAACAAAAGTTGTATCCATTTGGCCGATCGTCGGGTAGGTCGGTAAACTCATACTCACATTCATTGAAACTACACACATCATCAGGTGAAACGTGGCCAGCAATCTTGTTCTTAACTTGACCCCAACCCATTGCATGACAGTCAGTATCTACCCGTTCCGTTTTCATGTAGAGCCAACCGAATTCATAATACTCAACCTTAACCCCACTGGCTATTTAGACTAGATACAGAGTCCACCCAGCTTACCTCTTTAGGTGGTTGACCGAATGAAATTGTGTTACTGTACATGTGAACATAGCGGACTCCCTCGATTACTTAATGGTAGAAATTAGTTAGGCATGTTCAATGAATTTATGGAAGCAAAAGGCAAACTTACGAAGAATGACCAGACACAAATGTGGAAAAGCCATTTTATTCTCTAAGAGATGAACTAGCTAGCAGCTCTACTAAAAGCTATATAAGCTGGTAGTAGGTCGACAGATGTGTCTCAGACAGACTAGGTAGGTAGGTAGGTAATTGTCTGGCGGTTTCGAAGTCGTCATCGAATAACGCAGGTAGGGAGAGCTATTACCAAGATGGTTGAATCTAGAATCGAAATAAAACGGCATAGCAGAAGCACCAAAAACAGACCGAACATCACTGGTAACTTAGGGTTCAGAAAACACAACTTCGCAGATTTTTCGCTGTAGCAACCACAATTCTGAACCGATTTTAATGAGCCCTTTTTTGAATAAAAGATAAATAAATTCTTAGAAGGTTGGTAAAATTTTTATTAATGTACTCTGCCTAAAGCCTGAGATATACGTCCTCAAAGACAAAAACAGTGATTTTGGCAAAAACCAAAAGGGATTTTATTATTCTGTTGCACTGCACCTGATAACAAAACGGATTCCTACTACTGCTGATGCTATTGGAGGCTCTATTGGAGAAAGACACGCTCGGTTTACCTCACCAGTAAAGTCTCGTTAGCCTTCAGCAGCAGGAATCTGTTTTATTGTGAAGTGCAACGGAATCGCTGTTGTTCTTTGCCAAAATCTGTTTCGACTTTAGGAGCAAACATCTAAAGGACTAAACAGAGTACCTTCACAAAAACTTCACCAATCTTTCAACAATTTATCAACTTTCTATTGAAAGAAGAATTTATTCAAATTGGTTGAGATTCAAGGTTGCAAAAGTAAAAAATCTGATGGGTTGCTATTAATCACTATTGTTCATTGCCAAAATCTCTGTTTTTATTTTGAATGCAAATATCTCTGGAACTAATAAGAATATCTTAATGAAAGTTTCGCCAGTCTTTGACGAATTTATTTATCTTGCATTAAATTTAAAACAAGACTCATTGAAATCGGTTGAGATTTCCGGTTGCTACATTAAAAAAGCTGCGGGTTTTTTACGGACCCTGTACATACAGTTCATTTAAATTTTAATCGGACCTCACAGTGCACATAATCAAAAAGTGTGTGGTTTTTCAATGGCTCTGCCAACTGGAAGAAATGTACTGGTACGTTTGGTTGCTACTCTGCTCAAAAATTGCTTCATCCACTGCGGGCCTTAGCTCGGCATTCGTCTCGCCTGACCGACAAATATTCTTCATGTTTGGACGCTTTAATGACGAGACTGAGACACCGAGAGTGTTGTTGAACTTCACCTATGGAAATCTGAAGAGAAATATTTACCTAGTTATCAATGTACCACCTGGAAAACCGGTTTACACCAACCGACCCACCAAAAAAGGATATGTTTTGCGTGCGTTGCACATTTCAACCGTACTTTGTTTGTAAAGTAATAGAACAACGTAGGACTCTTTAGATGATGATGATTATGATCATACATGTAACATGTCATCTGCCGATGGGATGGGTGGGGATTTGTGGTGTTAGAGCTCAAATTCTAGGGAGGGCGTTGGGCACTCAAAACTCTCAAGAATCGCAATTTGGGTTCAAATACAGCTAAAAGTGCTGTTTACAGGCGATAGTGTCTGAAATTCATAAAACCGAACAAACTTTCTAAAAAATTACTTACCACAAATCGTGTTTGGTTTGGGCATAGATGTAATAGGTCATCCGCCGGTAGTTGGCGGTCTGAACCCAAATTTTGGGAGGGGGTTGGGCACCAGAAAACGCTCAAAAGTCGCAAAAAATCGGAATTTTCATTTTGCAATTTGGTTAAAAATCATCAAAAATCGCTAATTTGGGCTGATATACAGCTAAATAGTGCTGTTTTACAGGCGATTTTGGCAATATTTTGTCTGAAATTGTAAAAAATCGCAGAAATTTGCTCTAAAAAGTCAGCTACTCAGCTAGTCAAAACTTGCCAGGAGGTCAGAAAAGTGTGTCAGAGGAGGAGGAGGAGGAGGAGGAGGAGGAGGAGGAGGAGGAGGAGGAGGAGGAGGAGGAGGAAGAGAAGGAGGAGGAAGAGGAGGAGGAGGAGGAGGAGGAGGAAGAGGAGGAGGATGAAGAGGGGGAGGAGCAGGAGGAGGAGGAGGAGGAGGAGGAGGAGGAGGAGGAGGAGGAGGAGGAGGAGGAGGAGGAGGAGGAGGAGGAGGAGGAGGAGGAGGAGGAGGAGGAGGAGGAGGAGGAGGAGGAGGAGGAGGAGGAGGAGGAGGAGGAGGAGGAGGAGGAGGAGGAGGAGGAGGAGGAGGAGGAGGAGGAGGAGGAGGAGGAGGAGGAGGAGGAGGAGGAGGAGGAGGAGGAGGAGGAGGAGGAGGAGGAGGAGGAGGAGGAGGAGGAGGAGGAGGAGGAGGAGGAGGAGGAGGAGGAGGAGGAGGAGGAGGAGGAGGAGGAGGAGGAGGAGGAGGAGGAGGAGGAGGAGGAGGAGGAGGAGGAGGAGGAGGAGGAGGAGGAGGAGGAGGAGGAGGAGGAGGAGGAGGAGGAGGAGGAGGAGGAGGAGGAGGAGGAGGAGGAGGAGGAGGAGGAGGAGGAGGAGGAGGAGGAGGAGGAGGAGGAGGAGGAGGAGGAGGAGGAGGAGGAGGAGGAGGAGGAGGAGGAGGAGGAGGAGGAGGAGGAGGAGGAGGAGGAATTGATGATGATGATGATGATGATGATGATGATGATGATGATGATGATGATGATGATGATGATGATGATGATGATGATGATGATGATGATGATGATGATGATGATGATGATGATGATGATGATGATAGAGAATGGGCAAAGAAGGGGTGCTGTGGGGATTCTGATTAACGTCCCCTACCCCACTCAGCCAATATTCTGCCCATGTCGCGGCTGGCTGTAGTCTGGTACAATGGAAGGATTTAAACGCAACCAGTCTTGCTGTATTTTAGCAGTTGTAAATGGCAGTGGAGAGGATTTCAGTTTACAGCCTGGAGAGCGAGTACGTTGGATGGCATATGAAACTGGCCTGTTATCAAAATCTCAAGAAGTTTTCTTCGATGTTCGCTTGCTGGATCTCGAAGCTACTGGTTCTCTCTACAAAACTAGGATGCACTTGAGTCCAACTCTGTGTCGATTTTCGTACAAGTGGTGGGCAAAGGAGTAAATGCTCAGCATCTTTTGAACTTGAACTTTATTTGTCGGCCAACAAACAGAACATGTTAGTAAAGAAACATTTTAGTGTCTGTCATTTTAGGGATCCTATCTACTGCAGTATTTCGTCATGCACCCATCAGAACAGAGAGGCTACTGAAGGCTTGACCATAGAGGGTAAAGTGACCCACTGTTCCAAGGATGGTCTCAAAGCCACACTATACCCAAGGTTTTGGAAGAAGAAAGTGGACAAGATTAATGAAAGCGATTATTCCTATTGGGGAATGTTTGGAGCTCCATTTGAATTTGAAGACCATCCCAGTGGCTAATGATGCCAATTCAACCTTTGTTAGTAAAAAATATCAAACAATTTGTCTAATAACATACAATACCATTCAGTAGACCTCAAATAGTAGATAGTTTACTCCAGATGAAGAGATGAAGGAATGGCTCACTCAGGCCGGAAATAGAGAAAACACACAACACAATCACTCAAAACCGACCATACAATAAGAATACACTCTAACACTCGCACTGAAACACATATTCTTAATGAGGATGACCTGACCAGACACCAGAGGATCCGATCTGAAAACTGATCGCCATGATCTGTCTGTTTCAAGAACCAGTGACAAATTGCACTTGCAACCATGGTCGATATGGTCACTCGCAAAACAGCAAACAGCTTTCAGGATTCCACAAACTGTGCCAGTTGAGACTGCAGTCTGCGCCAAGAGACGCTGAGTCTAATTCTTTGCAGGGATACCTACCAAATTCAAACTTTGAATCTGATATGGTATGGTGTAGTATAGAGTGCGAACAATACCTAAAAAACCCAATACCCCAATACCCAATACCCAATACTAATACCTGAGACCCCCAATACCCCAATACCCAATACCCAATACCCAATACTTGCGTAGCTGGGCCAAAAATTTCATTTCAGTGGACAGGTACATTCTAGTTGCGTACACAAGATTTTTGGCACTGCAATTAAAATTTTTAAGAGGCTTGTTGGGCCGCTGCCCAAGCAGGGCGAGAAATTTTTGAAAAATTAGCCTTTCAGAAAGCATTTAGAAGCCGTTTTAGGCGTAAAATTAGCAGAAATTAACAGTTTTGGTACTAAACATTTCGTAATTCAGTTGTGTTTCCACTTCCGGCGATTTTTTCCTAACTCGGCCGGAAATTGTGTGCACCACCGCAATAGCCTTGGGTAAGGTGCGGTAAATGTCACCATTTTTATTTTAGATAAGAACAGAGAAATAAATTACTGGTGTAGCGCTTAGAAAAGCGTACACTTTAGGAAATTCTACTAACGTTTAGTTGATTAAGTCGTCCATAAACGACGACATTCCAGAGGGGGAGAGGGGTCGGCTGAAATGCGACGATAGATGACACACCAGGAGGGGTTAGCAAAAAACGACGTCGGTTATTTCGGAACTTTAGGGAACTTCGATTGTATTATTTTCATTTTAAGTACATTCTGTCAAAGGTTTCTACAATGCGCAGTATGGTAACAAGATAACATGACAGTACTGTATGTACTGCACTTTTATTGGAGGGGTAAGCCGAAAACGACATCGCCTTAGGCGGCGGGGTCCCCTAGAACCGACGCAAGGTTATTTTGGGGGGAGGGGGCTCCGAAAAATCGGGACTTTTGAACGACGTCGTTTATGGATGGCTCCTTAACGCGAAAACAGCTTACTAAACCGAATCATCGATCAACTTTTTCGACTTTTTTCAGATCAATTTTTCAGGTCAACATAGACTTTTATCTATTTTTAATTGTCCAATCTAGTATTGGGTATTGGGGAGTAAAAACCCCAATACCCAATACCCAATACCCAATACCTGGAAAACACCCCAATACACCCAATACCCAATACCCAATACCAGTTCGCACTCTAGTATAGTATAAAGCTGGTGATTTTAATTCGATATGGTATGGTATAGTACTAGCTAATTCAGTTTGAATTTGGTTGGTATGATTTTTGTACAGTAGTGGTAGTTTGCTGTAATAATGTCATAGAAACTTTCGAAAACTATGCTGAATCACATTGCTGAGTTGAATTACGTTCTCATGGTCACGCGTTGCAAATCACAAAAGTTGTGACACACGTGTGGTACATACAATCAGTATTCAATTGTATCAGACTGGCAATTCATGAATTGCGGAACCTTTAACAATCAATCAATAACTACTGAAAATTGCGAATGCATGACAACCAATCAAACGCTGGAAGCAAAAATCGACCTATTTTGTTATAAAATACAGATGAAGAAATGCTAGATTTATTACTATCTGCCAGCTAGGACAGTGAAATTCAATTATCTTTCGTCTAAAAATCAAAACCAATTTGAACAGAAACAGAAAAAGAGATTAACCAACTAAGGAAGCTACTTATATATTCCAGCAGACATGACAGGTTCTTTTAGTCTTGAATTCTCGTCAAACCATAGGCACGATGTCTAACCTTTGCTTGGCAATACTGTTGGTAATAACAGTGTTCAGAGAAGATTAGCATATGTCTTTGTTACAATATAACAGATAAAGTTTCAGCTTATTACAGTAGCACTTGGAGTGGCTAAAAGTAATCAGAAGGATCAGGAAAGGAAGAAAGAATACTTTTATATAACAAAGGGCACCAAGTGGCAGTCGTGTCAAGTGGATAATGATGAAGAATGTAAAAATGCCTGGCCATCGTATGGGTGGTATTGCGCACATATGAAGGACAAATTTAGTGATAGTTACTATGGGTTCGTTTTGATTTTTAATTTCTAACAGTCATTTGCTTATTGTAAAAATGTATTGTTCTAATTTGTATTTTTTGCAATCTTCAGTTTTTAGTGACGAATATGGTGGCTGCAGGTGCAATGAACGTATGGGAGCTTGTATTAAGCGAAGAATTCGATCTATAGACGATCAAAAACAATTCAGTCTATGCACTGATAAAGATGAAGCTCCTGACTGCTACAGTATACATAGATAGTTTTACTTATATAAAATACAACATGTTTCAAATGATCAATGATGTTTTCAGAAAAAGGATTTGAAGGTAAGTAATTTACGACACAAGCCCCAATGAAAAAGTAATTATTTACGCCGATCTCAGACCCACAGAACTTCTTCGCCATTGCTGGAATGCAACCAAGTCAATGTCACTCAAACTCTGATTGTAAAGGACCCAGGAATCGGAATGACAAGTACATAATATAATCTTTTTAACCAATTCAAGTCAATTTTAACCACCAAACGTTCAAGATTTCAATGTCTCTGTGACTTAACTAGAAATATCTGTCTGGCCAACGTCCACAAGGTGATGGTATTGTGCAAACCTAATCAGAAAGGTAAAATTGATTGCAGGGAGGGAGTTAAGGGTGATTTGAGTTACTAACTGGGTTGCCCACTTATACTGTTGGATTTTCAGAATGTGTATAATGTGTATGTCTATATGTGTATGTGTATATACAGATTAACTGTCAAATGTGTATGGTAATTTGTGTATACACATTAAAAAACAAGATATTTTTAGTATGTGTATTGTACTGAAAATGCAATTTTTTCGTTGTTTTTGAGCCAGAGATGTCCGAAAAGTCACTTTCTCAAGGTCGGGTGCCTGAAAGCAAGGATAGGTTTGAAGTTGAGATACTTGGGACTATTTTAAGGGTTTATAAGGATATCTAGTCTCTGTTACTACAGCACAACATCTAAATCTTCAAATTCTGTTGCATACTTTATTGATTTTGGCTGATCAAATACACCTACACAAAAATACACATTGTGAGTACTGTTTGTGTATTACACAAACAACATTACCCACACAGAATGACGTTAAATCCCAGTAGGTATGTTTCAATGTCACACTGCCCTGAATTTCCGAAAAAATTTTGGACCACCATCATGATTCTAGTTTTCGATTCGAAAAAATTTTACAGGTAAGTACTTACTGTAATTCAAAATGACTAAGTACCGAGTAACTTTTACCCAGTAAATTTACTGGGAACAACACTGTTTGGATCAATACTGTATTTGCAGTAGAAACGAGTGCAGCCAAAATCTTTCCAAGAAGCAGTGGTGGTGGAGTATATGCAGGAGCAAAGAGGACACGAAAACGTGACTGTAGTTTTGACGAGCCAGAAAAATGCCAACAGTACTTCAAACCCAAAAGACTCTATGTAAAAGCCAGGAAAGAAGGCAAGATGTAAGGTGTCTGTTTGTCTTTGTAGAAGATTAGTTTCTAAAAAATCTGAATTCTAAGTTAGAAACACATTAACACAAAAATTTATTAATATTAGATATTGTATTTGAGCAGATTCAACTGAAATGAATAAAAATGCGTACCATTTTAAGTTAAAATCATTCAGTTTTAGTCATCAAACTAAACTTTTGTTCAATTTTTCATAATTATCATAATCATAATTAAGAAGTTATTCACAAAAAACGCAGAATTAATTGAATTTTGAAATGGACTTTAGTTTAGGTAGTGTGAATATTGTTCTGTTGCATTGTTTGTGTTGTGCAATGAAACGAATTCTCTTTAGATCCGGCTGCTTCTGTGACATGACTCTAAAGAAATGCATTGTAACGCAAATGGTCAGGAGAAAATTGAGATATGCTTATTGCAATGGATAACCGAGATATCAGTCATTGATAAGAACCGCCGTTGTTCTAATATGTTATATTTTGATTTTATCTATTAGTTAAATGAAGACAAAGTGGAAATAAAACAACTTTGCCTAATTATTCATTTGATTTGGTACCCCTCAGGATGGAGGATGTTTTTCAACTGTCCTAATTACTACTGTTAAAGTAAAACAAAAATTAGTAATACTAATGTCCTTGGCAAAAAAAGAGCGGACTGGCGGTTTTTTGCGAATAACTCCTTATGGGTGCATCGGAGCACTTTTGCCTCATAACCAAAGTTGTAGAGTGGCTCGAGCTCGGTACTCTGGTGCAACCTAATCTGCGCAACGCGCCATGGTAATGCTAATCTGCGCAACGGAAAAAAAATCAGCTTTTCCTGTAGTTGGGATGAACGCGAGTTTTTCAGTGAATATAATCTACAGACCTCGGGGATTTCAAAAATATATTCATATTTCTTCTAGGTAGAACGGTTCCAGAGTTATACGCCATCAAAGTTGGCCGAAAATGCTAAAAATAGCCATTTTTGGCGATTTTCAGATTTTTGGGGACGGGATTGGAATAACTCTCGACCAACTCAGCCGATCAGGCTGAAATTCACGTATATGGTGTAAAATTTAGTTTTACGTCGATTGAGACACACACATGAGAACCCTGAAAAATTGACCCTGATACCGTAATCCCGACTTTTTTCAACTTTACGTCATTTGATTTTTTTAGACCAAGACAGACAGACAGACAGACAGACAGACAGACAGACAGACAGACAGACAGACAGACAGACAGACAGACAGACAGACAGACAGACAGACAGACAGACAGACAGACAGACAGACAGACAGACAGACAGACAGACAGACAGACAGACAGACAGACAGACAGACAGACAGCTGTCATGGACAACCACTCATTAAAGCTAAGCAGCTGTGAGCATTAACAGCTGCCAGGCAGACAGACAGACTGGTAGAAAGACAAGTGTAGTCTTGTCCCCGCAGTCAACAGAGATGGCTAGGACGCAAAGCATATTCTGGATTTCACTACTGGTGGTGGTTAGCTGTGCTATTAACCAATGCGCTTTCGCTTTTATGCAAGAACCTTTAGATTGCCGCTGTTGTTGTTTGTGATCAAGATTACCCAGACGATTATGCTAATGTGGATCAAGAAGATTACAGTGATGATGTTGGACCGAAAGACCACTTCTATGCCACTCAAACCCATTGGGAGTCGTGCGATCCTGACAACGACAGAGCTTGCCATCACGGTATAGAGTCGTTCCCATGGTTCTGTGTTCATGATCTGGAAGGACCTATGAAATACACTACCATGTGAGTGAACTGCTTCTACCTACTACAGTTGTTAGTATGTTCGTATCTACTGCATATACAGTACATACACAACTACTGTATACTACAGTTAGGCACTTAACGCCGTTTATGGTGCCACTACCACAATGTGGTACTGGTACCTAGGCTAATGACACCATATAGTGTATCCCCTTACCTTGGAATTTGTACCTGTACCGGTACCATATCATTCCATTCACCGTATACGGTAGTGGTACCGTATATAGTACCGGCACCATATATGGTACATGCATACAAGACAATAGGTAAGGGTACCATATATGGTATGGTACCATCACAGTCCCCGAACATGGGGTCATACATGTGCTAGGCGGGTTTGGGGGGTTACCGTTACATATCTTCAAAATTTCATCCAAATTCCGACAAAAATTAAAGGAGATACAGCAAAAAGATGAAGTTTCCGTTTTTGATGCTGTTTCTTCATTTAATCGAAATTTCTCAATTTTATGTATGGTTGAATTTCTCAGGATTGGGTCAATCCTGATGCACCAAACTTTAACACATTAAGAGTCAGTCTCTGAACCGATCGAGTCTTGGTCCTTTGCCATATTCAGACCCCAAAAATGAAACTTTGGCGTGGAGGGCTCAAAGTTGGAAGACTAATACGTATGGATAGGTTATATAACCACCGCAAAGGATATCCCGATTCGACGCTCTACGCTCGAGATACAGCCTTCTGAAAATCGGTCCGCTTAACTATGGGACCAAAATTTCAAAATCGAATTTCTAGCGCAATAATCAGTGTTGGGACTCAAAAATTGGGGGCATAGGGTAACTTTTAGAGTACTTTCAGAATCAACGGTCGAATTCCATTTTCAATGAAAAAATTTTTTTTCGACCCCCTTTGGAGCCCCCTAGCTCGTCTGGAACCCCCCCTACACCGTTTTTTTATTTCAGAATATTGTAGCGCGATCAATTCCCAACAGTTTGGTATAAGCCACATTGGCTGACCCGTGGAAGAGAGTGGTGAAATATGGCTTCAAAGTTGAAAAATCCTCAAATTTTTAGTTTTGGTACTGCACCAAAATTTCCTGCTGGAGTTTCTAGCGCAGTAATCAGTGTTGGGACTTAAAAATTGGGGGTTTAGGGTAACTTTTAGAGTACTTTCAGAATCAACGGTCGAATTCCATTTTCAATGAAAAAAATTTTTTCGACCCCCTTTGGAGCCCCCTAGCTCGTCTGGAACCCCCTACACCGTTTTTTTTATTTCAGAATATTGTAGCGCTATCAATTGCCTACAGTTTGGTATAAGCCACATTGGCTGACCCGTGGAAGAAAGTGGTGAAATATGGCTTCAAATTTGAAAAATCCTCAAATTTTTAGTTACTAAAACCAAAACGAAAACTAAAAATTTGAGGATTTTTCAAATTTGAAGCCATATTTCACCACTTTCTTCCACGGGTCAGAAAATGTGGCTTATACCAAACTGTAGGGAATTGATAGCGCTACAATATTCTGAAATAAAAAAAACGGTGTAGGGGGGTTCCAGACGAGCTAGTGGGCTCCAATGGGGGTCGAAAAAAATATTTTTCATTGAAAATGGAATTCGACCGTTGATTCTGAAAGTACTCTAAAAGGTACCCTAAACCCCCAATTTTTAAGCCCCAATACTGATTAGTGCGCTAGAAATTTGATTTTGAAATATTGGTCCCATAGTTAAGCGGACCGATTTTCAGAAGGCCGTATCTCGAGCGTGGAGCGTCGAATCGGGATATCCTTTGCGGTGGTTATATAACCTATCCATACGTATTAGTCCTCCAACTTTGAGCCCTCCACGCCAAAGTTTCATTTGTGGGTCTGAATACTGAAACTCGATTGGCCCAGAGACTGACTCTTAAATTCCCACTATTTTGGCACTTATGTTACAAATTTCAGACAATTTGGTCAAAAATTGCGAAAATGGCAGCAAAAAGAAAAGTTGTCATTTTTTGGGACACCCTGTACCTTGATCGCCGTTTGTAGGCCCGAGTTTAGCCTCTCTGTAATGAAAAGACCCCGATTTGTAGTCGTAAATTTTTAGGCGTGGTGGCGGTTGCTCGTGCGATGCCGGCGTGAAGTCCTGCATCGTGCGTCGACGCCGAAACAGAGACAAACAATTTCAATACAGTTTCTGCAACACCGACAAAGACCTGATCTGTGAAGAGAAGGACGTCTATCCTCCCGGTCTGTTCGAATTCACGCTAATTCGTCCAATATTGCATACTTTTACAGACCCGGAACACTTTCTCTCAGTTGCTGGTGTTATTCCTACCCCCTGCAAGCGAAATTCTGATTGCGGCGGCAAGCTGGGCAGGTAGTCATAGCTGAATTGCAAAGCGGATAGATTTATTTTGCAGATTCCGTTGTTTGTGCGATACAGACAAACAGATATGTATGGCCAACGTCTATGGCAGGTTGATGCTGTGTAAACCGAATGAAGAGAGTGTGTATAAATGCAGTTGAGTCAATACAAACAAAGTCAGTTTCAGTACATCCATCGGTACTGCCGAAAAGTGAAAGTGGAGCTGTGATATCTTATCATAAACACACCGATTGGACACCATGCAAACTCAACACGGACTGCATTCAAGGTCATCAGATAAGGAAGTGGAAAGCGCAAGCACGAAGACGTAAAATCAAGAAACTGTAAGCACGCTGTTGCAAGCACATGTAATTGATGTGCCGCGCTACACACAGGGATGCTTATCAAATTCAAACTTTGAATTTGATATGGTATGGTATAGTAATACAGGGTGTGCCAAAAAAACAACACAGCAGATTTTTTCGCTGTATCAACCGCAAATCTCAACCGATTTGAATGAATCCTTTTTTATATTAAAGATAAATAAATTCTTAAAAGATTGCTGAAATTTTCATTAATGTACTCTGCTTAGTTCCTGAGATATTGGCTCTCAAATTCGAAACTGTGATTTTGGCAGTGAACAAGAGGGATTTTTTTATTATTCTGCACTTCTGCACGTAATAAAACGGATTCCTGCTACTGCTAAATGCTATTGGAGGCTTTACAGGTGACACAGAAACTCGGTTTACTTCAACCATACATGTAACGGGGGGGGGTGTGGGGGTTCTGCCCCCCACCCGAAATAGGCCAGACCCCCCGGATGGGGACCCCCCCCCGAGACGATTTCACCGACCCCCCCCCTCCGATTTTTCTGGCAAGTAAATTTTCGAGCAAATTTTTGCAATTTTTTACAATTTCACGCACAAAAATTGCCAAAATCGCCTGCAAAACAGCACTTTTCGCTGTATTTCAGCCCAAATTAGCGATTTTTGGCAATTTTTAGCCGAAAAATTGCGATTTTTTCGATTTTTGAGCGTTTTTTAGTGCCCACCCCCCTCCCCCAAAATTTTGGCTCAGACCCCCCGGCCGGCGCCGGACCCCCCCAACCCCCTCCCCCCATCGGCGGATGACCTGTTACATGTATGACTTCAACACTAAAGTATCATTAGCCCCAGCAGTAGGAATCTGCTTTATTATGAAATGCAATGGAATCGCTCTTATTCTTTGCCAAAATCCGTTTCGAGTTGGAAGTACTGTTGTTTGTGTATACACATACACATTTACCATACACAAAAATACACATTGTTTTTTCAATGTGTATACACATACACATACACATACACATTGAAAATTCAGATACACATTACCATACACAAACAGTACTCAAAATGTGTATTTTTGCGTATGTGTATTTGATCAGCAAAAGTCAACAAAATTTCGAACAGAAACGTAAAATTTCGATGTTTTGCTGCAGTAATATACAGTAGATCTTCTCATAAAGCCTTCAAATGGCCTCAGTAACTCGATTTCAAAGCTGTCCAAGGTTTCAAGCAGCAGCCATTGAGGAAAGATTTGATTTTCTTAACATTTCTGACTGAAAATCTACAAAAAATAGCATTTTCACTGCAATACACATACACAAATATACACAAAAATACACATTGTTTTTCTGAATGTGTATACACAAATTACCATACACATTCGAAGGTAGATGTGTATACACATACACATACACATACACAAACGGAAAATCCAATACCAAACAACAGTAGTTGGAAGGCAAATATCTAAAGAACTGAGCTGTGAATCTCAATAAAATTAGCACCAATCTTTGAAGAATTTATCAGTCTTTCATTCAAAAAAGGATTCATTCATATCGGTTCAGATTCATGGTTGCAAATGTAAAAAATCTGCTGGGTTGTTCTTTATCACTCTTGTTCGTTACCAAAATCTCTGTTTTGACTTTGAGGACAAATATCTCAGGAACAACTAAGCAGGATATCTTAATAAGGGTTACATCAATCTTTCAAGAATTTATTTATCTTTCATTTAAAGAAGGATTCATTCAAATCGGTTGAGATTTGCGGTAGCTACAGCAAAAAATCTGCAGGGTTGTTTTTTTTGGCGCACCCTGTATACTAGCTAATTCAGTTTGAATTTGGTTGGTATGATTTTGGTATGAATTTGGTACAGTAGTGGTAATTTGCTGTGATAATGTCACAGAAGCCTTTGGAAATTATGCTCAATCCACCTTTCTTGAGTTTTTTCGAATCAAGACATGAAGAAAGGATTGGGAATATATTTTGACGCTTTTGAAAAGTGTTATAAATATAGCCAACAAGTTAGTACTAAAATGAAAAGGCCTTACCAAAATCATAATTCTAGTACTAAAATTGTCTGGTAAAGGCGTTTGATTTTGATATGGTATGGTATAGTATAGAAGGAGCTAATTTGGTTTGGTATGGTACTGGTACTAAATTCAAAGTTTAACGTCAGTACTGGTACAATTTTGGTATGGTAGGCATCCCTGCCTTTGGTTACTCAATGAATAAGCAGAGATAGTCAGTTCAGATTTCAGCACCCACTGTTTCTGTGACTCAAAGCTAGAAGAGTGCATTGTGGAGTGGATGAAAAATGACAAGAATCGGTATTCTTACTGTCACTGGGACATTTGACAAGCTCGCAAATTAGTGAAAATTCTTGAATGCATTGTTCTGCATAAATATGGGTTATATATAGTGTTTGCGTCAGAAACTTACCCGGCTGCAATCTCCCACACTGTAATCACATTTCTGCGTGGGCTTAACGCCAACAAAGGTCTCTTGCTAATTACACTCTGGAATAGTTCCAGCTGTTATCCGGTCCTCTCAATTTCTGTTCTCGCAGACTTGCACAACCATGTACACGTGCTTGCTAACTCTGTCAGCTATATTGCTGTTAGGTTATGTAAAGGCAAAGCCTACCTTCTTCGGGCCATTGCCGAAGCTTAGAAATCGCACAGCTCACCTGATCAGGTAAGTTTGAATTGTGTTCAATTAGGTTTTAGATTATGTATTATCTACAGGTATGCAGGGGTCTGCACCCGATACAGATGCTTCGCTGACTACTTTGAGTCAAACCGAAGTGAGGCCACAAGCGATGGTCTCAGAGAGGAAGCTTGTACGATGACCAGCTGGAACTCAACCAGAAGACACTTAGAGCAGTATGACACAGGGGTCACTAGGTGGTCCTTTCTGGCTGCCTTTGCCAATTATGTACATGCAATATACTGTTTCGAGAACTGCGGCCCATTTGGTGTGTTTTCGTTCTATGGCGCATTCTACGACTACAAGACCGAAATGGCCAAGGCTCAGTACAATGGGGGCTACTGTTTCCCTCCGCAACAGCTAGACTACTGCTACTGGGATGCAATTCTGACCGACTTTCGCTACGCTTTCGTATGGTTTTCCATCCCAGCCACCCTATTCTGCACATTCGTCAACATTTCCACACTCAAGCAGATGATGGGCGGCACCCCTGGTCCGGCACTCTACCTACACTTGGCCGAAGTGTGGAGTTGCTTCGTTTTCAACTGGTTTGTCGCTCTCAATGACTGCATGCAGTTCTTCGACGCGCTCACCGCTTGGCAGAAGATCTGCTCTTACGGCGCCCAGGTCTTGTCGCTCTTTCAGTGGGCCTTTGTCAAGCAACAGTATCTCCGGTTCCTTAACCAATGCTACCTGACGGCTCTGGTAGCTGATCGAGTGTATGGGCTGGCACGACCGATAGAATACAGCAGAAACGATCAGAAGAAAAGGGGAAAGAGATTGGTGGTGTGGATACTACTAGGCTCCTTTTTCTTCTACCTACCGTACCAACTGTTGTACATGTTCCTGCCGACCTTTAACTACTGGGAACGCAGGAAGCTCACCGAGTTCTGGGTGGAAGAGAGGGTCCACGATGTCGACACCATTTTGTCCAGCATCGCGTTGATAGCCAACTTTACTTCGCTGATTCTACAAATCATCTGTGGTCTCGCTGTAGAGCGTCTCTTCAAGAAGTTCGTAAGCGGCACTCAAGGCAAAGACAAAAGAGCTTTGAAGAAGGCGGAAAGAGACAAACGACTGTTACTTTTTGGCACGATCGGCTTGAATATCGTCACCGGAATTATCAATGGCGCTCTTTCTCTCATCCGAAACACTGTTTTTCAAGTAAGTAAGGCTTGTTGGCTCAGTGGTTGCTTCACAGTTTATGGGTTCGAGACTAATTGAAGCTATACTACATAAGGTAACGCGAGCCAAGGCTCATTTCAAACTTTAGGTGATGTTTGACTTCAACTCGTACAACTACTGGTGGTTCAATCTGGTGACGATGGCAGACCCAGTTCTCAATTTCATCAATGGAAATGGATCGGTCTTGGTCCACATCTGTCTAGTGAAATCGTACCGCAGAGCGTTCAGCAAAACTTTCTTAGGCAGCAAGGTGTTTCGGCTGAACCCTTACCCCGACACAACTGGAGTCACTCGGAACATCAACTCAGCTATGTCAAACCGTTCAAACTATGAAGAGGCTGGATCCCGACGACCTAGTAGCATGAACCCTAGAGGTTCGGTGATGAGCAATAACTACATGGCTGAGGCCAAACGGAATTAGAGTTGTTTTCATGTATTGTCTGTTTTGTCTGCACACATTATTATTTAGAGAGTAAAGTTCAAACAAAGTCCAGCTATGTCTTCAGGTAGACATTTCCAGAAAATTGATGACAAGCTACAGCTCCGTACTCCTCCTTTAAGACTTTCCGATAAAAGTCCGATCGTTTGAAGTCTTTCCAGGGCAGTGGATCGTCTTGCGAAAGGTTTTTGTTGGACCGACGGACAATGTTATCCAGAATCAAATGGCTCTTGTGATCGTTTCTGATATCTACATCGAACATCCATATCCTCATGTACATGTGGATGCCCACATTTTTGGATTTCTGCAAAATTTAGGCTTTAGAATTAAAACTAACTAAAACAAACAAACAAACAAACAAACAAACAAACAAACAAACAAACAAACAAACAAACAAACAAACAAACAAACAAACAAACAAGCAAACGAACGAACGAACAAACGAACGAACGAACGAACGAACGAACGAACAAACAAACAAACAAACAAACAAACAAACAAACGAACGAACGAACGAACGAACAAACGAACGAACGAACGAACGAACGAACGAACAAACGAACGAACGAATGAACGAACGAACGAACAAACGAACGAACGAACGAACGAACGAACAAACGAATGAATGAACGAACGAACAAACGAACGAACAAACGAACGAACAAACGAAAGAACGAACGAACGAACGAACGAACGAACGAACGAACGAACGAACGAACGAACGAACGAACGAACGAACGAACGAACGAACGAACGAACGAACGAACGAACGAACGAACGAACAAACGAACGAATTCTCATATCAGAAAGCTTACAGTAGAGGACTGCATTAACTCCTCCCACATTTCCTCGGTCATTCCCTCCATGCGCAGGAACTGTCCTTTGGTTGGCAGACAGAAATGCAGGTAAACATCTGGATTGATTCCGTTGTTCCACGGACCATCCTGTCCTTCCTTTGCACACTTCAGTCTCCTTCCAGCAATTTTGATGTACGGTGCGAACCCCTTCCGCTTCGTTCCTCGACTTAGTTGTTTGTGTTTCTGTTTACCGGTTTTGCCTATGACTTCATCACATGTTTTGCAATGCAGACTGAAACAGATATCCAGCAAATTAAAACGTAATAATGAAGTGCAAAATACTTGCCAGCTTCCATGACCACCGCAGCCACTTTCCGTGTGATTGTCATTGCGACAAGGGGCAGCCAGCACTGGGGGGCTCTTGCACTCTGAATCCCCTCGCTCCCAACAGTCGTTGTACTCGTAGGAAGTGAGGGGTTTCTTGGATAGCTGTACATAGGCCTGCAGTTGCTGTCCGATCGACTCGGCGTCTTTGATGAAGACATCGCCTCCAATTTTGTAGCAACCTGGCTTCCTCTTCAAAGGTATTAGATCGACGCCGTTGTCGCTGGTGGGAAATTGGATTTTTTCTTTTTCCGCTAAAATTTATTCTTATCTGAAATACAGATGCTCCTACACTACATGTACATGGTACCGGTCCCAGGCTAGTGGCACGTACAGTATATTGGTACCCCGCGTTCGAGGCTTGTGGTGGTACCATATACGGTACCGCTACATGGAGCCAATACCATAAAGGGCGTTAAGTGTCAGACTGATATAGATAGATAGCAACCTGCTATCTGCGTAGATTATATTAAGTGCGTTTTGCAGGCCAAATTTTCTCGCTTTGTTAAAAAATTCACCTCCCTTGGAAAATGGTCTGGCACAACAAGCCTAAGCCTAAGCACGAGAAGGTAAAACTGTAAAGAGCAGGGCCGATTAAAGTTCCGAAAACTTACCATCTCTCCACTGGCAGTGGTCGTGACGTTGCAATTTAAGGCGCGGTCTCTGATCCCGAAATCTAGGTCTTCTTTTCCCGGACACAGTCCGTGTGGAGAGCGCACACAAGCAGAAGACCACTACCAAGCACTTGAGTAACATTCTGAAAGCTCTCTGTGCAGTGAGGGAAAGAGAAGAAGAGAAAGAAAGAGTAACCTAGTAGAGCCTGACGTCTACGTACGCAGGGCGGCGGTAGAACAGTAATGAAGATGGGTAGGACTGGCAGTAATCGGTTGGTTACGTGTGGCTGAATGGTGTCCAACCGGTTTCCCTTCTCTCAGATGCACTCTCGATTAAAGTGGGCGTTCGCTACGTAGAACAGAAAAAATAGTTCCGTCCTTTTCACGTACACTACTCTATTTTGTTTTCTTTCTTTTGCTCTTGCAACTATTAGTTGGTTAGATTCAGTTTAGTAGGACAGTTTTTTGGAGCCTGTCTTCAATCTGTATGCCTACTATACCTCTATCTAATAAGGGGTGTGCCTGCCCCCTCCCCACCGGCAACGCCCAGGACCCCTAAAGAGACCACCGGAAAACGATTTTTGCACTCTCTCCGATTTTTCAGGGAAGCAATCCATTTTGGTTATAATTTCAGATCGTCGGGACTGAGATTGCAAAAATCGTTTATAAATCAGCGCATTTAAGCACTCCGCGAGACCCCTCCGATTTCTGGCAACTAATTTTTCTAGGAAATTTTTTAAGCTCTTTAGAATTTCAGACACTAAAATCGTGTGTTAAACAGCACTTTTTAGATGTACATGTATTTGAGCCGTAACTTGAGTTTTAGCTTTTAGCTTGCATGAGTTTTAGCCCCGATCTTTTAGGTTATAACCAGTTTTTCATCATGTTTTTATCGATTCCAGGACAAAATCTTTTATCTTAACCGCTCATGAGCGTTTATTTGGAAAGGCCTTCGAAATAATCACGCACAGACAGGGCCACTATTTGGGGGCGTTACACGGAAAAACCCGGTATGTTATTTAAATGTCAAAAGTTCCGAAGTACTGTTATTTTACTAGTGGATTTTTATTTTACTATTTACTAAATTTACTACAAATTCAGTCCTTCAATTTAATTTTAATTTTTGTTTTACTACTAAGCAGCTCCGATTTTACTAATTTTTGTTTTACTAATAATTTTTACTCCTTTTACTATTATTTTACTAGTCATAAGGTCCAATTTTCCATCAACGATGCCAAGATCTTGTAACTGACTGATGTTGGTGCCAAATAGTTGCTGAATTTGATTATGATACGAGGTTTTCCAGAACTTTAGAGACAAAAATGTGTAAAATTTGAGTCAAGAAAGTGCACTCAAAGATCTTTTAGTGCAAAATTGATCAAGATTGTTCCTGAAATTCACCAAAAACTAGTAAAATAGTAGTAAAATTTCTATTTTACTATTGACCACATTTGGTAATTTAATTTAATTTTTACTTTACTATTGGCTCATAATTTTACTTTTTACTATTATTTTACTACGAGTAAAATACCACTAGTATTACTAATTTTTGTTTTACTATACTATAGTAAAATAACAGTATTCCGAAGTTTGATACATGGTGTCTCAAAACAATGGACACATTTCTTTTTGATATATTTTCCGCAAATCTTGACGAAATACGTAAGATGAAATTTGGAACATAAGGTGCCAAAATTGGGGGGGGGGGCATTTTGTTTGTTAAGGTTTGGTGCACCAAGAAATTCGAAAAAAAAAACTGAAAATTGTTTATTTCGAAACAAAACGAAATAATGTTAAAAATAGACACATTTCTTTTTGCTGTAATTTCTGCAAATTTTGGCCTAATGACCTGCAATTTTGCGAATATGTGCTAAACTTCGGGATATTTTATGTGTTAAAATTTCATGCATTGACATTGGGATAGTCTCGAGAAAATAAGGATTCGTCTGAAGAAGTGGTTTTTCTGATCTGCTGATTAAAAAAAAACAATATACA
This sequence comes from Sabatieria punctata, assembly GCA_030248155.1. Lineage (NCBI taxonomy): Eukaryota > Metazoa > Nematoda > Chromadorea > Araeolaimida > Comesomatidae > Sabatieria > Sabatieria punctata. The sequence goes on from JASANB010003299.1 coordinate 200,656, forward strand.
GGCTTTTCTTCATTTCTCAAAACTGCGTGTGTTTAAATGCATGATATTTTAACACATAAAACTCCCAGAATGTTGGCACATATGGTCCAAATTTAAACTTTTGGTCCAAAGTTGCGGAAACGGCAGTAAAATAAAATGTGTCCATTTTTATAGGCACCCTGTATTGTGCATTCTAACCGCCGTCGGATTGATGGCAAGGGTAATTAAATAAACGTATCTACAACTATTGAGGGCGTGGATAAACTCCGGTACTCTAGTCAGCGATCCTCGCCCTTAATATAATAAGTCAATAAACAAATTATGTGACAATTTTCGGCAGCACACCAAAGCGTGAGGGGTCAAATTTGAAACGCTAACCGCTACTGAACAGTAGAAATAGCAACTGCGGCTAGAGTCTTCGCCCCATAATTGGCAAAGACTAACTGTAGCGAAACTGCTCCATAAGGAGTATGGTCTGCACAAATGCGTCAGTGTAAACTGTAAACTAATTTGACGCCAGACAAGACAGGGCAACGATTTATTTAGAAATTCCCGAACGCAACAGTTAAAATCAGGCGTTCTAGTGAAAACACGTTTCGTGGGCGAGTTTAGACGTTTTGCACAATTTGACTGTCGCAGACAGCCTGCGGCCTTCAGAGATGGTCTGAATAAATTATGAAGGTGCTACTGCTTATTTCCTCTGACCAATTAGATTCGACAGTTTCGTTAAATCGTCTCTGAAATTTAGTTAGTCTTTTCAAGGGACGTAACGATTTCAGATAGACATTTAAAGAAAATTGATGACAAGCTACAGCTTTTAAAACTTTCCGATTAAAGTCCGATCGTTTGAAGTCTTCCCAGGGCAGTGGATCGTCTTGAGACAGCTTTTTGTTGGACCGATGCAATATGGTTATCAAAAATAAAATGGCTCTTGTGATCTCTGCTCACGTCAACATCAAGTATCCATATCCTCATGTACATCTGGATGCCAACATTCCTGGATTTCTGAAAAAGTCTACGTAGTTTCGGAATAAAAAACTAGAGTAATTACGGTTGTTGCCAAACCGACCGACCGACCGACCGACCGACCGACCGACCGACCGACCGACCGACCGACCGACCGACCGACCGACCGACCGACCGACCGACCGACCGACCGACCGACCGACCGACCGACCGACCGACCGACCGACCGACCGACCGACCGACCGACCGACCGACCGACCGACCGACCGACCGACCGACCGACCGACCGCCCGACCGACCGACCGACCGACCGACCGACCGACCGACCGACCGACCGACCGACCGACCGACCGACCGACCGACCGACCGACCGACCGACCGACCGTGTAGAAATCTTTGCCAGAAAATGTAGTTACACTGAAATTACAATCAAAGTTACCTAAGATTCCCAAAAAAAGTCGTTTTTTGCTACCCGCCCTCTCCTGGTGCGTCGTCAATCGTCGTATTTCAGCCGACCCCCTCCCCCTCTGGGACGGCTCCTAAAATCAAAGGTCAGGTGAAAAGACATTTAGAGCTCTTGCACAATTTGGCTATCGCAAATAGTGCCACTGCCTTGGAGGGGATGGATTTAATGGATCTTTCGCATCTAATTTATCAACAGCCCTGCCGGCGGAAATAAACACCAGCTGAGAATCTGATTTAGAATCTCCGTAAAAGGCAGACGCCGTGTTTGCTTAAAAAGCAATGGCACACGTGCTGCGCTTGAGCCCGGATAACTCTCAACGGCTGTCCCAAATCCTGGCACAGATCAACCACGATCTCACGCTGCAGCTTAGAAACCACAGCCGGATATATGAAGGAGGTATAATTGCGTAAGGGAAATATTCGGTACCCCACTCACTAATCACCCTCATTTAGCCTTGGCTGAGATTAGGCTATGTGTTTAGGCTTAAACAACATGTGAGTAACAAAGAGGTCATCTGACTATTAGGGGAGGCATACATGTACATAACAGGTCATTCGCCAAAAGGGGAGGGGGTGGGTCTCTGAGCTTAAACTCTAAGCTTAGCTCAGGAAAACAAGCTTCAAAATAGTAGTTTTTCGGCCGGGAATGTGCTGGTTTCCGTAGAGTGTAGGATAGCATAAATTTAGATTCAAACGACAGTACTCACAGTTACCCAGCGTTGGTGTTTGAATTACGCCTGGATATGGGCAAGAAAACTCCGGCAGAGAAGTACAACGAGTACCGGAATAGCGTGGCTTATCAGCAGGAAGCGTTAGCCTATATCGTGGTGGTTCTGCTCTTTTATTCGGTGACCATAGTGAGTCTGATGATAAAGTATATGAAGCTGGAAAGACGAGAGGTTATGGAGGAGGTGATGTACCAAGACTTCCTCACCAAAACTAAACAGGTGGCGAAGCAGCAGGTGAGGCAAAGGTGCAATTGTAATTCTGTTACCGTAAAACTTATAATAAAAGCGCACGCTCCAATAGTAGCGCCCTTCTACCGGTAATAATAGCGCTTTGTAGGTGTTTCCAATGTACAGGGTGTCTCAAAAAATGATCACATTTCTTTTTACTGCCATTTCCGCAAATGTTGACCAAATAGGCTGAAATTTGGATTATAGGTGCCAAAATTCGGGGAATTTTATGTGTTAAAGTTTGGTGCAGTAGGCTTGACTAATTCTCGAGAAATTTCAAAAAAAGTGAAATTTGATAATTTCAATAGCGAAAGCCGGTCACCGAAAAAACGTTACATTACATTATCGCCTAAACTCTAACGATAGCGTTGGAGTTCATGCGTCAACTTTTTACACACGAATTACCCTGAACTTCTGCGTTTACACTCCAAATTTCATCCAATTCCGACAAAAATTAGAAAAGATACAGGAAAAGGAAATGTTTACACTTTTCGTGACCGGCTTTCAAATTCGGCTTTCGTGACACTATTGAAATTTCCAAATTTCACTTTTTTTGAAATTTCTCGGGAATGAGTCAAGCCTAGTGCACCAAACTTTAACACATAAAATTCCCCGAATTGTGCCACCTATGGTCCAAATTTCAGCCTATTTGGTCAAAATTTGCGGAAATGGCAGTAAAAAGAAATGTGATCATTTTTTCGGTGACCGGCTTTCACTATTGAAATTACCAAATTTCAGTATTTTTTTTAAATTTCTCGGGAATGAGTCAAGCTTAGTGCACCAAACTTTAACACATAAAATTCCCCGAATTGTGCCACCTATGTTCCAAATTTCAGCCTATTTGGTCAAAATTTGCGGAAATGGCAGTAAAAAGAAATGTGATCATTTTTTTGAGACACCCTGTAGAATTCTGTCCCTTTGAGACAATTTTCCTTGATTAAGCTTGCAAACATTAGTCAGACTAAAACTCACATAAAGATTGCTTGCGTTGTGTTTAAGACAAAAATACCCTATAATTTCAGAAAAATGAGGATGACCAATGTAGCATTGAAATAATGAACGCGCACGCTCCAATAATGGCGGCCCCGGCCCCAAAAGCAACCGCGAAAAAATAATAGCGCAGCGCTATTATTTGAAGTTTTACGGTAATTGTGTTCTGCAAGGCTAGGTAGTAAACTTGGATTTCTAGGTTTCTGTGACTACAGTAGCTTTAGGTGGACTTCCATTAGATACAGTAGATTCCGTATTACACAGTCAGGCTCTTAACGCCGTTTATGGTACTGACACCATATATGGTACCGGTCCGGTACTGAGGGTAGCGGCACCAGATATGGTACCCCTACCTTCGCATTGGTACCGGTACCGGCACCTTAAATGGTATCACTCTGTTCAAATTTCGTATATGGTATGCCCCTACCCATGGCCATGGGTGCCTGCACCAGATAATGGCGTCACTACTCTAAGTACCGGTACCATATATAGTACCGGCACCTTACATGTGGTGCGGGTACCATCAACAATGTTAAGTGCGAGATTGGTACATACATGACTGATTTTAAGGCGAAAGCAGACTTCGCCCGGCGAGTGAGTCTGCAGTTGGTGAGTCTGGCTCACCTTGGCAGTCAGGCGCCGTCTCCGTCGTTCGACAACAGAAGACAGATGTCAATGGTGGAGGAGGAGGAGAACGCCTCGGATGGAGAGTTGACGAAGCAGAAGAGTCCTAATTTTCTGTCTCCCAATTACACGCCGACCAACCAGTCCCCGAGACGCCACTCTGCGTTTGAGTTCAGTTGCAATGAGAAGCGGAAGTCTGTCACTGAAATGCGGCTTGCCAATGTGTGACTGATGTATGGTTTAGTTTAGTTTTATTCATACGTTTAAAAATACACAAGATAAACGATTATATCAGTTATTAGTTTTGGTGGCTTGGCTGTAAGAAGAAAAAAGCCCATTCCACAGTACCCAATGCTGGGCCAAAAATCCGGGGCGCTTATAAACTCTGTTATGCCGGCACAGTTGGTGTAGTGGCTTAGGCTGCATAGCCACTGTGCGCGACGTCATGCGTTCATTCATCCCCTCGGCGCAGCAATTGAAGCATGCCGCGTTGGAGAAGAAGATCTACGATGTCAGAAGCTGTCTGAGAAACCAACAATGCCGGGATCCTTCTGGCATATGGGGCACCGGTGGCCGTCAGGAGCTGTCAGCATCATGGCATCAACACGCCGGCCGCTCTCCTGGTGACCGGCACCAAGCAGCATGGCTATGAGTGGCTGGCAGTGAAAGAAGAGCAACGTCCGAGATGACAAATCATGGGGGTAGCAAAATTGACCACAAGTCTGATCGTAGGCCATAAGACCCCTGCAAATCGGATCGGATCGGAAACTCTGTTATGTATGGTTGAGCTGCGGATCTGTTAAATCTTCATGGAAACTTACTTCTCTTGGTCCAATGGTGTGCACGCAATTTCACGTGTTCTTGTCTCATCTGAGTGTGACAGAATAGGCACATGCACTTCTTTGAACCACACAATGACAGACACACAAACTTATATGTCCTTCCTTGGCTCTTTCAAAAGCGCCAGCAGAAACAGACAGACAAAGGTGTCTCGTCAAATCTGAGGCAGTCAAATGTGCCGTGATTGCTATACATGTCCTCAAAGGAAAGCGCGGATCAGTAAATGAAGATCATCTTTTTATCACAATTTCTCCTACTGATAGCGGTTCCAGTCCTCAGTAGCTGGCCGCACTCTGACAGACTGGCCCAGTGCTATCTGGAGCTAGTGAAGCTGAGAAAACAAGCCTTCAACCTATCGGAGGGGGGCATCGTTTGTGGCAGACATTTTAGCATCACATTCATGCTCGAAGAAACTCAGCAACTACTGTCAAGTGGTCAACTGCCTTGGGAGTATTTCGAGGCCATCTTTGCCTACGAGGTTCTTGCAAGCGCTAAGCACAGGTGCCGCGCCAGTCTGTGGCACTATTGGGACCGGAATTTCTGGATGGAGTTCTATCTAATGAAATATTTTGGGTTGATTTACAGAGGTCATATACCTATGTGTTCTAGCGCGCTGTGCCAAGCTGAGGAAGTGCTGAAGCCGGTCTATTTTCTGTTCGGCCGCTATGTGGCCATTCCACTTAGCCTAGTACTCAATGCGCTCAATATTAGCATAATGCGACACACACTGACAGGTCTAGATCCTGGTACAGCCCTCTACCTGCATCTAGCTGAGATAGTAACTGACTTAGTGTTGGAAGTGTGTTTCAGTTTGGAGGGTTCTTTCTTTTTTCACTCTCTTCGCATTAAGTTTGGTTGCTTGTTTGGGGCAGGTTTCCCCTTTACTCTTGGCTTTCAGAAACTGCCATCTGACCTTTTCCAGTCACTTAACCAGCTTCTGCTAACTGCGCTGATGTATGACCGAGTATTAGCTATAGTGCAGCCGTTTCGCTACAATGCGATGAAGCACCGAAAACGCGCGGGCAAAATTCTGACAGTTTTGATTTTGTTTTCATTGTTTGGCACCGTTGTCTGTGCTTATTTTATGTCCAGATGGCCCTACATTACAAAATATTTCGGCTTGCATTGGAAGAGCTTTGGTTCCAAGATCCTCGGACTGTATAGGGAAATTTATCGGGCCATCTTGTTTACTGTTTTGTTAGCTGTTCAATTTTCACTAGCCTTGCTGTACCTGTATCACTTTAGCAAAAGCTTGCGAACTGGGTTGCAGGCTAACCGAGAGGAGAAGAAAAAGAAAGAAAAAGCTAAGCGGAGCCTGCTTATAGGCACGGTTTTGTTGAATCTATTCATGATGAGCTTTTTCGTGGTTGGCCATTTGAACAGCATACTTTATGAAATTTTTCGAACTGATCTCATGTCGGTTTCGGTGTACACTATCGTGAAAGTTGCGGAACATGTTATTGGCCCGATGACTAGCTTTCTCAATGGTTCTGGGGCGATTTTGTTCCATGTAGCTTTCGCCAAAACCTATAGGAAGGCTTTTTTCAAAACCTTTCTTGGAAAAGCCATTCTTAGCTTTAGAGGCGTTCTGTGGCCTGATCGAGTTTCAGAAATCCGACCCGAAAATTGAAAGTTATTCTCATTACTCTTTCTGCAAAATTCTCCAGGCAAGAAATCTACTTTCGACGTTGTTTGACCATTTATCTCTGGTCCGTTTTGGTTAGAGCTGCTGTCTTCTGATGCCATACTCTTCTGGGCTCGTTTGTGTTGCTTGATGATTATAGATTCATCATAAACAGCTGTATCTATCTGTCTAGCAGCCAATCAATACTTCCTGACTGTCTATATTCTTTAATGTTGACTACATATTGTTGTTTGTGGGTGCAAATAAAAAAAAACGAAATAAAAAATAAAAATAAGATTAGATACATTTACAATTCGCACAAGAGTTCACCACTATGATCAGTCACTAATACAGTCTGGCACTTAAACGCCGCTTATACAGGGTGTGCCAAAAAAAACAGCCCAGCAGATATTTCGCTGTATATTATTAGAAGTTTTACGGTAATTGTATTGTGCAAGGCCAAGAAGTAGACCTGGATTCCTAGGTTTTCATGAGTAGCTTTGATTTTGAGGCGAAAGCAGACTTCGCCTGACGAGTGAGTCTGCAGTTGGTGAGTCTAGCTCACCTTGGCAGTCAGGCGCCATCTCCATCCTTTGACAACAGAAGACAGATGTCAATGGTGGAGGAGGAGGAGAACGCCTCAGATGGAGAGCTGCCGAAACAGAAGAGTCCTAATTTTCTGTCTCCCAATTACACCCCGACCAACCAGTCCCCAAGACGCCACTCTGCGTTTGAATTCGGTTGCAATGAGAAGCGGAAGTCTGTCACTGAAATGCGGCTTGCTAATGTGTGATTTAAGGATGGTTCGTTTTCATGTGTTAGTAATTTTGAGTTTGAGACTGGTTGGTTGAAAACGCGTTTCCGAGTTTGTCTGAAACAGCTTTCCGATATGTTTACCTTCATTTTTTGCTTCCCGATACATTGGTCAACAAAAAGGGTTAAATATAGGCAAGACAAACGATGATATCAGTGGTTATTTTTGGTGGCTTGGCTGTAAGTAGAGTACGAACAATACAAGAAAAGCCCTATTCCCCAGTACCCAATACTAGGCCAAAAATCCTGGGCGCTTATAAACTCTGTTATGTATGGTTGAGCTGAGGATCTGTTAAATCTTCATAGAAAGTTATGTTCTGTTGTTTGAATGGTGTGCACGCAATATCACATGTTTTTGTCTCATCTGAGTGTGACAGAATAGACACCTGCACTTCTTCAGACATAGACACGCAAACTTATATGTCCTTCCTTGGCTGATTCAAAAGCGCCAGCAGTAACAGACAGGCAAAGGTTTTCTGATCTGAGGCAATCAAATGACCCGTTCTTGCTGTAAGTTCAAGTTCTCAACAGAAGAGCAGATCAGGAAATGAAGATAATCTTCTTGTCACAATTTCTCCTTCTGATAGCGGCTCCAGTGGTCAGTAGCCGGTCGCGCTCTGTCAAACGGGCCCAGTGCTATCTGGAGCTAGTGCAGCTGAGAAAACAAGCCTTCAACCTATCGGAGGGGGGCATCGTTTGTGGCAGACATTCTGACATCACCTTCATGCCCGAAGAAACTCAGCAACTATTGGCAAGTGGTCAACTGCCTTGGGAGTATTTCGAGGCCGCCTTTGCGTACAAGGTTCTCATAAGCCCTAACCACAGGTGCCGCGCCAGTCTCTGGCACTATTGGGACCGGTATTTCTGGATGGAGTTCTATCAAATGAAATATTTTAGACTGGTTTACAGCGGGCACATCCCTATGTGTTCTAGCGTGCTGTGCCAAGCTGACGAAGTGCTGAAACCAGTCTATTTCCTGTTCGGCCGCTATGTGGCCATTCCACTTAGCCTAGGGCTCAATGCGCTCAATATTAGCATAATGCGGCACACGCTGACTGGTTTAGATCCCGGTACAGCCCTCTACCTGCATCTAGCTGAGATTGTAACTGATTTAGTGTTGGAAGTGTGTTTTAGTTTGGAATGCTCTTTCTTTTTCCATCCTCTTCTCGATAAGCTTGCTTGCTTGTTTGGGACAAGTTTCTCCATTGCTTATGGCTTTGAGAAACTGCCCTCCGACCTTTTTCAGTTGCTTAACCAACTTCTGCTTACAGCACTGATGTATGACCGAGTATTAGCTATAGCCAAGCCGTTTCGCTACAACGCCATGAATCATCGGAAACGGGCGGGCAAAATTCTTACAGTTTTGATTTTGTTTTCCTTCTTTGGCACCTTTGTTAGTGCTTACTTTATGGCTAGAAGGTTCTATATTACCAAATACTTCGGCCTGCATTGGAGAAGCTTTGGTTCCAAGATCCTCGGACTGTATAGGGAAATTTATCAGGCCATACTGTTTACTGTTTTATTAGCTGGCCAATTTTCGCTAGCCTTGCTCTACATGTATCACTTTAGCAAAAGCTTGCGAACTGGGTCGCAGGCTAACCGAGAGGAGAAGAAGAAGAAAGAAAAAGCTAAGCGGAGCCTGCTTATAGGCACGGTTTTGTTGAATCTATTCATGATGAGCTTTTTCGTGGTTGGCCATTTGAACAGCATACTTTACAAAATTTTTCGAACGGATCTCATGCCAGTTTCGGTGAACGCTCTCATACATGTTGCGGAACGTGTTATTGGCCCGATGACCAGCTTTCTCAATGGTTCTGGGGCGATTTTGTTCCATGTAGCTTTCGCCAAAACCTATAGGAAGGCTTTTTTTAAAACCTTTCTTGGAAAAGCCATTCTTAGTTTTAGAGTCGTTCTCTGGCCTGATCGAGTTTCAGAAGTCCGACCCCAAAATTGAAAGATGTTCTCATTACTCTTTCATTAAAATTCTTCTGGCAAGAAATCTACCTTCGATTTATCCATTTATCTCTGGTCCGTTTTGGTTAGAGCTGCTGGCTATTGATGACATACTCATCTTGGCTCGTTTGTGTTGCTTGATGATTATAGATTCATCATAAACAGCTGTACTCTCTGTCTGTCTAGCAGCCAATCAATACTTCCCAACTGTCTATATTATTCTTTAATGTTGACTACATATTGTTGTTTGTGGGTGCAAATAAAAACGAAATAAAAAATAAAAATAAGATAAGATACATTTGCATTTTGCACAAGGGATCACCACTATGATCAGTCACTACACTAATACAGTCTGGTGTCATGTCAGACATGAATATGATTTTGTATCTTTTGTACCATATGTGTGTAAAGCTGTAATTTGTGTTTAACGGTATTCGCGCTTGTTGATTGTCATGTTTTGATTACGGTAATTGATTTACCTGCAACATTTTTTCCGTAACTTTTGATCAGTTTCTTGTTGATGAGTTGGATAAAAGTGTAGCTGCGGTGCGGTCGTTTTAATGGTCAGCCGGAGAATGGGGTAACTAAGGTTAGATGTCGTTTATATTGCTAAAAGGTTAGTACGTTCCTCTATTTAGTAGTCGCCAAGCTTCGTCGCGTAAATGCATTCAACGTGCATTATTTCTAGCATAGGCCAAGGCCTGCTAACCTGTTCTTTTCTGGCCGCTCCTGCACTAGGCCATGCTTAAGCGGCCAGTCTCAACAGTCTGGCACTTAACCCCGCTTATATATCAGTACATACATAATCTAAAGGTTTTCAGCATTTTTGAGCAACATCACTGCCTAGGTACCTTCGCCAAAAGTACAGTGGGCAGGTAATGAGAAAGTACCTAATATCAGGTATCAGGTACATGTATTTCAAAAATACCTGATCAGGTACAGTAGGTATTCACAAAAATACAGGTATCAGATATTAGGTATCATCAGGTATTTTGTTAAACAAGTTAAAATTTGGATTTTAGTCTAAACATCACTCAAAATCAGTCAATCAATCAATCTTTTACTTCTTTTCTAAAGCCAGACACCTGTAAAACAGTACTTAGGCAGAAGCAATGAAACAAGCTAAAACAAAGAAAAACAAAGCCTACATATGTACATGTTGCTGCTGTCTGATTACAAAGTCCTGAAACGAATCATCAGTAACAAACCTTTTAAAACCAGAGAAATTACTTAAAACAACAGACTGAGGTAAGGCATTCCAGATACGAAAGGCTGCGTAAAACAAAGTGCTGCCCGTGGCGAGGCGACCGTACGACTGGTCAGCTCAACGTGACAGCAATGAGCTAAGTTTAACGTTCACTTCTTCGCACGCCTACTCTAACAGCATTACTAAGATCTACAGGGCTGTAACGGGCACCATGATAGTATTGATAAAACGACAAAAGCCTTCTCTGAGCAGCTAACAACCAAATAGGACTAAGACCTCT